>JAGFNQ010004663.1:163481-362675 GCA_024364735.1 Boesenbergia rotunda
GCTCTGATACCACTGTGGGACCGGGTGCATGTCGACAAGGATACGAGTTCGTAAAATTTAAAATTTTTACGTGCAGCGGAAGAGTTTGCATAAAATAATTTCCTAAATTATTTTAACTTCGTATCTAGCATGCAACCTTATAGTGTATCGACATAATCATAAAATAAAAGTTTGCGAAAAGTAAACTAATTTACCAAGTACCTCGCGTAACTTGAAGAAAGGACGAGATCCAACCGTAGCGTCCCTTGGAAGCTCGCCTCTATTCGCGTCCACGCCGAGTTCTCTTCGGGATGACTTCGCAAAGTCACGAGTTTTGTGCCGACGAGAACTACTAGATTCTCGGAAGGCACAACTAGAAGGATAAGAGAAAATAATGAAAAACTAACCAACGAAGTAACGGAATCAAATTCCGGGAAGAGAGGAATCGCTATCCGCTTCTTCTTCTTCGCGTTCGGTTCTCCTTCTTCTTCTTGAAGCTCACGCCAACCTCAACTAAGGAGGAGTTGCGCCGGCCCTAAGTCACCAAGTGGGCGCCGGCCCTAGGCTCCAAGTGGGCGCCGGCCCTAGGCAAGAGAGGGAGAGGGAGAAGAGAAGAGAAGAGATTAAGAGAGAGAGGGAGAGCTCTATGATTCAATTACTTGAATTGGAATTAAGGGCTAGCCTTTGGTTCCTTTATATAGTAGCAACTCCTTTGCTAAGTCTCCCTCTAAACCGAATTAACGGAATTAGTTATAAGAAATTTATCTTATAAATTTTCTTATTGTTTATTCCGTTTAAGCCTAGTCTTATTATAACCATTTATAATAAAACAAATTAGTTATCATAAGAAATTTATTCTATAAATTTTCTTATGAATTTTATTATAATTAACTTTATAATAAAACTAATTATTTATCATAAGAAATTTATCCTATAAATTCTTATGAATTAATTCCGTTTAAACCAAGTCTTTATTATAAACTAATTTATAATAAAAACTAATTCTTCTTCTCTTTAAATTATGGAATAAATTTTATAAGAAATTTATAAACTTTCTTATTATGGAAAAATCAATTCATAATTGATTTTATAAAATTAAAATAAACCCAATTCATGGATTATTTTAATCTTCCATAAAAGAATAAATTTCTATAAATTTATTTATATAAATTTCTTTATACAAATTTATTTATCCATAATTCATAAAATAAATCGTGCTTGATTTATCTTATTAATTAAACCAAATAAATTGATTTAATTCCCTTTAATGGCCGGCCACCACAAGGAGGGTTAATAACCTCTTTGGCCGGCCAAAACCGACCCGATCCGATCGCGAATTAAACTCATTTAATTCGCCCAAAAAGCCTTCAAAAGACTTAGCCATTTTTAGCTTCCATTGCGCCTCTGACTAACTCAGATTCGACTTATTTCTCTTGATCGAAAAATCTAATTTTCAACTCGTTTTAAATCCCTCGGATTACTTGTAGTGCGTGTGACTAAATAGGCTTTCGATTTATGTTGACCGTCTATAATCAACAAATTATAGAACGATCATGAGTGGCACCTAGTAGTACATCATGATCCCCAATTAATCGAATGATCAAAGGTTTGACCTCAGAAGAAATTATTCTGAAACCCTTCAGCAGCTCTAATGAATCGTGCCCCATTCCCTTCACCACCTTATACCCACTTGGTTCAGGACACGGTCAATGGTGTCAGTCCCCACTAGGCTGACTACGTCACACCTAGCCCAAGTAATGTCTTACTCGTCCTTTGGATTTCTAATTACTCTCATGTATTTTGGAGACTCTCACTCTAAACATGATATGCTCTGGCCAGAGGCTTTAAGTAACAATCCGACGATAGGCCTGGGTATACATCTCCTCGCAAGGAGTGGTGAATCCTTTGTAGGCTGTTCAAACATCTTCGGGCACTTCGGCTTACACCCGATCATCCTGGGTCCACACCTCCTTGGAGATGCTTGCTTAAGATGTCAAAGTATAAGTCTCCATGACCAAGATGACTTGAACACCGCAAGTCAAAGGAACATCGCACTTAAGCCGCAGTAAGATCTTCATTGACATATCTACATGTAGATTCCCATATGAAGTCTTACAGCTAGTCACTCCAATGAACTAGTTCCCTTAACTAGCATCCATGTTTATCTCCGGACATCCCAATGTCACCAGCCAGTGAGAATCGGCTGAATAGAGAATAACCCATGCTAGTCTCAACAGAATTGATAGTGTCCGTTTTTATCAATTCATCGACTAGGGATATTTTCAATACTTCACATTTGCGCATTTAGAGATAATCACTAGTTGTGATCTCATCACAAATTCTCTTATGCTGTGAGTTGTATTGCGAACATTCAGTAGATGAGTTTAAGATCCCAATCAAATACACAAGCATGTATACTCAAATAGTGAATTATCATTTATTAATATAAATGTTTTACAATCATAAGGCGATTGCCTTAGGACACTTCTCTCATATCACTAACAGGACATCCTCGGTACCACGAGATGGTAGGATCTTCAAGTCCTCCTGGCCAACCATCCTCGGCACCTCGGGCAGGTCTACTCGTCTCGGGCATCCTCGGCACCACGAGACGGTAGGATCTTCAAGCTATTGCATCGAGTCTTAATGAGACATTTCATTTGTTTCTTTCATTACTGAAACTGCAAAGCAGTACAAAACATGCATACAAATACATATTATATCTCACAAGGCTCACTGAGTACGATATGGCTGGAGGTGATTTGCACGTCATGGCCTATCCAGCTTTTTGCCTTCATCGTCTTGTAGATAATAGCTACCTCTAATGAGCTTTTTGACGATGATGTAGGGTCTGCTCCACTGCGGCTTGAGCTTTCCGAGGTCACCGACTGACTTGATTCTTTTCCAAACCTTATCTCCAACTTGGAAGGTTTGGGTGATCACTCGGCGATTGTACGCTTGTTGTATACACTGCTGATATGCAACTAGTCGGGTGGCCGCCTTGTCTCGCACTTCTACGACCAAGTCCAGGTCGATCAATCACTCTTGGTCATTATCTTCCATGGTATAGTGTTGCCGCTAGACAGACACATCGCCTATCTCCGGCGGAATTACTACTTCCGCTTCATACACCAAATTGAAAGGACTTTGACCTGTTCCTTCTTTGGGAGTGGTGCGGTACGACCATAGAACGCTTGAGAGAGCTCCTCGACCCAACTACCTTCTACGTGATCTAGCTTTATCTTGAGCCACTAATAATCTTCCGGTTGACTACTTCTGCTTGGCCATTTCCTTGAGGATATGCGACTGAAGTGAAGGCTTGGTGAATACCCAGTCCTTCACACCACTCTCTGAGTTTGCACCCTGCGAATTGTTTGTCATTATCCGACATCAACTTATAAGGAATGTCGTATCTGTAGACTATATCCTCCCATAGGATTTTCATCACGGCAACCTTCGTGATGTGTGCAAGAGGTTCAACTTCAACCCATTTTGAGAAGTAGTCGACCAACACCAACAGGAACTTCTTTTGTTGAGGTCCGATCGGAAAAGGACCCATAATCTCCATTCCCCATTGATCGAAGGGGTAGGAAACAGTTGAGGCTCGAAGTAGTTCCGTCGGCTGATGCGTGATATGCTGATGCTTTTGATAGGCTTTGCAACCAACCACAAATTTGACGGCATCTGCTTGCAGCGTAGGCCAAAAGTATCCAGCCAGGATAATCTTCCTAGCCATGGATCTTCCCCTAATATGGCCCTCATATATGCCTTCCTATATCTCTCGCATGATGTATTCGGCTTCCCTTGGACTAATACATTTGAGCAAAGGCCGGGCGAAGACTCTTTTATATAGCCGCTTCCCGACCAGCATAAATCTGGAAGCCCTACAACAGAAAAGTCAAACTTTCTTATCGCCCGCCAGCATAACTCCACTGCATTAGAACTCTATATAGGGCTCTCTCCAGTTAGGTAATGCAGTGTTAGTGGCCTCCTCTTCGATCTGGGCCACCGTTCCTTCTGTAGTGTTGGGCTCGTCTAGCGTCCATGAGGTAATGGAGCTTGCCAATTTTGCAAGCTCATCTGCCTTGACATTGTCAGCTCGGGATATCTTCCGCAGAACAACCTCGGTGAAAGAGGACCTCAGTTGCTCATAGATGGACACATACCTTTATAGGCGCTCATTCTTAATTTCAAACTCGCCTTTTATCTGCTGAGCCACGAGCTGAGAGTCCGAGTGTAAGACAACCCGAGCAGCTCCTACTTGCTTGGCTGCTTGTAGCCCCACTAGGATCGCCTCGTATTTGACTTCGTTGTTGGTGGCTCGGAAGTGGAGTCGGATAGATAGTTGCAATACATCTCCCCTGGGGGAAATCATCAGGACTCCGACCCTGCTGTTCTTGGGGTTGGAGGAACCATCAACGTAGATTTTCCATACTCCATCGACTTCAGATCCTGGGACAGCTTCGAGCATAAAATTAGCTAGAGCTTATGCCTTGATGACTGTATGGGGGTGATACTCAATCTCATATTCACTCAACTCTGCTGTCCATTTGATCAGCCATCCAGAAGCCTCTGGATTTGTGAGGATGCGCCCAAGTGGGCTATTGGTGAGCACCACCACCGGATGCACCAAGAAATACAGCCTCAATCTTTGGGCCGTCGGTACCAAAGCGTAGGTCAACTTCTCCAGTGTAGTATACTGAGTTTCTGCGTCCTTCAGGAGATGCTCGAAGATGTAGATTGGGTACTGAGTAGTACCTTCTTCCCGAATAAGCGCAGAACCCATGGCTTGTTCAGCTGTGGACATGTAGACGAATAACATTTCCCCCTCCAACGGCTTATAGAGGATAGGGAGCTCGATGAGGTATGCTTTTAAATCCGTGAAAGCTTTCTTGCACTGATCATCCCAATCGAACTTGACAACCTTCCTCAGAATCTTGAAGAACGATAAGGTTCTGTCAGCAGATTTGGAGATAAAGCCGGATAGAGCTGTGATTCTGCCATTCAGTCGTTGTACACCCTTGAAATTACGAGGGGATGACATGTTGAGGATGACTTGCACTTTCTTTGAGTTAGCCTTAATTCCCCTTTCTATCACCATGTACCCGAGGAACCGACCACTCTTTACCCCGAACAAGCACTTAGCGGGGTTCAGTTTCAGCTTATTGGCCCTCAAGGTGGCGAATGTTTCTTCTAGGTCGGCTATCATGTCTTTCCCCTTCTCTATCTTGATCAGGATATCATCCACATATACTTCGATGTTCCTCCCAATCTGGTGGAGGAAGACCTTGTCCATCATTCGCTAATAGGTTGCCTCTGCATTGCGTAACCCGAACAACATGACATTATAACAATAGGTACCATCCGCTGTCATGAAACTGATCTTCTCTTAGCCTTCCCGAGTGAGGGATAAGCATCCAACATCAAAATGAAATCACAGCCAGAGGTAGAATCCACTACCTGATCAATGCGAGGCAAGGGATAATAGTCTTTAGGGCAGACTTTATTTAAATCTCGTAAATCAATACAAACCCGCTATTTACCCCCGGGCTAAGGGACAAGTACAACATTCACCAGCCAGGTCGAGAATTGAACTTCTCTTATATGTTCGACCTTCAGCAACTTGGTGACTTCATCCCTAATGATCTTGTCCTTCTCGGGCGCAAAGTGTCTTCGCCTTTGTTTCACCGGCCGGGCTACCGGGGTTATATGCAACTGATGTGTGCCCAAGGTCGGGGGACTCCTTTGATCTCTTCAGTAGCCCATGTAAATATGTCCCGATGGTCCCTTAAGCAGTTGATCAGATGGCTTCTCAACTTTGGTGTAAGATTAGCCGCAATCCACGTGATTCCTCCCCCTTGTTGAGGATGAATCTGGACCTATTCGCTTTCGACCGCCCTATATTCTTCTTTAGGCCCTCCTTTTTCCCGAGGATTGGCCAGGTCGATTTGTAATGCTTCATGTGTATTCGGGTTCTTGCGGGCTTATGTCCTGACCTCCCCACTGTAGCACCGTCGAGAAGCCAATTAGTCCCCTTTGACTTCGGCTACCTGCTCAGCCACCAGGAATTTGATCTTTTGGTGGTAGACTGAGACCACCGCCTGGAATAGGCTGAGCGCTGGACTCCCCAGGATGACGTTGTAGGACGATGGGGCATCCACGATCATGAAGGGCGTTCTTCTCGTCCTCTCCAGCATGTCATCCCCTAGCGACAAAGATAGAGATATTTGCCCTATTGTCTGCACTCTATATCCGGTGAAGCTAAAGAGAGGGGTGGAGACCGAATGCATCTCATCCTCGTCGATCTGCATCTGTTCCAGAGCCACCTTGTACAAGATATTAACAGAGCTACCTGTATCTACAAAGACGCGCTTAACCTCATAATTAGCTATCTGTGCAAGGATTACCAGTGCATCTTCATGGGGGGTTTCCACGTCCTCCAGATCGTCAGGGTCGAATGAGATAATAGGGCCCTGGCGCTTATTTTTACTCATCCCAATGGCGTAGTTCTCCGGCTGACGTATGTGGGCTTTGCTTGCCCGATGGGAATCTCCTCCAGTAGGCCCTCCGGAGATCACTCCCCATGGCCCGAGGGAGGCCCGCGCATCGGAGCTTTGCCCTTCTTGGAATCTATTTCTGGGGAGATAGATTGGCGGCGTACTATCTCCTAACTCCTTCCCCTCGAATGTGGTCGGGATCGACGTCTGGATCTATCTTCCCCTGAATGTCGTCGATGAGGGGAAGGGCTTCGTCGTCGGTACCCCACTTTATTCCACCGCTTGTGAGGCTTGGTGTCCACGTCCTTAGACCTCCTCTTCTTTAAGGAATAACACTCATCTGTGGAGTGCGTCGTACTGCCGTGGAAGTCGCAATACTTCTTCTGTGGTTTGGGTTTTGCGGTGTCAACTATCTCCACCTACCTCTTCTTACCGGCCCAATGATCCTTCCCTGGGTGAGGATCTTTTGCCCAGGCTGGTGCGGGTAGTTCTCTTCTCTCAGATCATACCGAGATTTGAACAGGGACTCCCGTCGAATCTTTGCGACAGTCATGTTGCACCTCTTCGACATTCACGTGCTTGACGGAGCGCTCTAATAAGTCATCAAAGCTGGTTGGTGGCTTCTTCACCAGCAACCGGAAGAAATCGCCTTCGAAGAGTCCTTCTGTGAAGGCACTGATGAGGATCTCCGAAGTAGCGGTTGACACATCTTGAGCCACTCGATTTAATCGTTGGATATAGTCCTTCAGCAGTTCTTTGACCTTCTGTTTGAGGGCGAATAGGTTCAACATCATCTTCTGTTATTGTCGGCTGCTGGCGAAGTGGTGAAAGAAGACAGTTCTAAATTCCAGGAAAGAGTTTATCGAACCTTGGGGTAGCCTTTGGTAGCATCTCTGGGCGGCCCTTGACAAGGTGTTCAGGAACACTCAGCACTTCACACCATCTGTGTATTGGTGTAAGAGAGCCACGTTCTCAAACTTACAGATGTGACCCTTCAGATCTGTCTTCCCGTCGTAGTCAGCAATTCCTGGACCGCGAAATTGCTTAGGAATGGGGTCCGCTATGATGTTCGGAGAAAAAGGGGTAGACGGAGACTTCGTGAGGGCCTTGGAAGTCTCGATCTTCCTCGGTCCTTCCTCTTGCCATAGAACGCTGGAGGCGATGGAGTGTGCCCTCTCTAGGTTTCCCAAGGAATCTCGCCGGGCACTAGAGCTGTCATTGCTGGTCCCGCCGGTGGCGAGACAGATCTTCAATTTTGGTGATGCGAGACAGACATTCTTGGGATTTCGCCTTGCACCGAAGCCGCTTGCCATGAGACGACTTGCTCGATCTGGTGTTGCTCCAGCGCTCCTTTGACGGCGTTGGCGACCAAACGATGCAACTCCTCCCTCGCCAGGATGATGGGTTGTCCCTCTGAATCTGTCATCACAGTGCTCCTTCTGGTGCTTTGATTGCTTCCCACAAATGGTGCCAAACTTGCTCCAGAAGGGAACGACGTGGATGACGAGTCACCAAAGCGCAACCCATGAAGACGGTGATGGGGAGAAGGTGCTTACGCCCTGCGAGGTTAACACAAATGTTAATGGAAACACACCGAAAGATTTCCCGGCTAGACCTACTCCGACGCTCAAGTCAGGAACCTTGTCTTTTTTCGGAGGACAACGAGGAATCAAGTTTTGCTTTCCGTTTAGAAAACTTACCCCCTTACCTGGATGTCGAGGCATCTTATATACCTGAGATTTCTGTTACACGTGCCCCCACGTTCTCCTCCACGTCCCTTAATCATCGGTTACTTGATATCTTTTGGTAATAACCGCTACGATCGTTAAGGCCTTAATTGACATGTATTGCATATAATAATTATCCGATGACTTTCCTATTCTGGAAAGTGGAACGGCTACTTGAAGTTGGACTTTTTAACTCCTATTTTGATCTTTGGGTTCCACTCTTCCAAGTCAGTCTCGGAGTCACATCTTTCGAGCTGGTCTCAGGGCCTTCATTTATTTTACCGAGATAATCTCGGGAGCTCGATACCCGGTCGGTCCTCGGTGACTCTCGTCTGTTCTCTCGAGGTAATCTCGGGAGCTTGATTGTCGGTCTGACCATGGAGCTCCGATCCATCTTTTCGAGGTGATCTTAGTCTGTCCTCGAGGCTCAGATTCGGTGGACTCTGTTACGTAGCTTTCTCACGTCACGTGTCCATCCCGGGATGTTCATCCCTATCACTTTCTAATATTTATTTTTTTAATATATTTTTTAGCTCGACGGACGCATTAACACAAAACAAACATTCGTTAATCTAGCCCATACACGACAAGTCATGTTATGCTTAACTTGACACGGAATGCAGAGTAATAGATAGATTAAATCGGTTTAACCAATTGAATTTATAAATTTGATACGTTTAATTTAGAAATTCTATTTTTTACTTTTTAAAAAATATTGACAAATTTAATTAAATCAGTTTGGTCTTAATTTTAAAAATCTAAATTCTATTAAATAGATTAAATCAATCCCAATAATATGTTATTAACCATCGATTGTTTTAGTGATTGACGGTTAACTATATATCGAATGACTGCTAAATTTAAAAAATGAATAAAATATTTCATATTCGATCGCTAAGATTTGAATGTCTATCATCAGTGGATGATTGAAAAGCAACAATCGATTACTAATTTATCACCGTCGATTGCTTAAAAGCACTGATTGATTATGAAAAAATCGATTATTTTAGTTTTGATATAATCTATATTTTATGGATTTGATTTATTCAAATTTTTTAAAAACTTCATACTGTGATAGTTTAATTTTCGCTTAATTGGAGAAAACTCCCCAATCTCAAATTAACCTTTGTATGTATTCCCCACTTGATAAATCCTTTACATTTACTCTCTGATAGATTGAGTATAAAAGAGTAAAAATTCAGTATACATTCTAAAGATTTAAATATAAATTATTTAAGATTGAGTGATAATTTAAGAAATTTGAATATAAAGTTTCGGTGACCCCTCGTGAAAATCTTGATGTGGTAGATACAACCTGACATATTCAAATTTCTAAATTTTATACTCAAATTTCTTTAAGAATAATGATTGGGAGAGTGAAAATGGGAGAGTGAAAACATAGTGAATGACGTGACACCTTACATGCACGATCTTCGACGGGTTCACCATGCCCCCCAGGGTATAGTTTGATTCGGGACGGCGGCCGAAGGCCGCCAATGGTGTCCAAGCGATAATCAGACGTGTTCATGTAAAGTGTCACGTTATGCTACATCATTCACTATGGTTTTTACTCTCCCATTTTCACTCTCCCTATATTGCTCTTTGTTTAAATAATACTAAATCTAAATCAATTCATACATAAATTTTTACAACGTATACTGAAATTTTTACTATATACTGAAACAATGTATACTTAAAATTTTTTAAATAATACTCAAATTTCTTAAATTAATACTCAATCTCAGACAATTTATACTCAAATTTTTATAATGTATACTGAATTTTTACTCTTTTATATTGAAAAAAATAACATATAAAATTGTCTTGTCAATCCTATCAGGGAGTGCATGCAAATAAATTTTAAATTGGGGAGTGTATGTAAAGTCCAATTTGATGTTGGGAAGTTTTTTCAAATTTCCCTTAATTTTTTCAAAAAAAAATGTATTTGTTTTGATTCGATCCATTGGATTTTGAACAGATTATTCACCCTATGCATTCCACAAATATTTAATCCTCAATTTTTTCTTTTTTTTGTTAATGATTAAAAAACATGTAATATTATTGAATAATTTTAAATTGCAAGTTTAATAAATTTATACATATAAATTGATGGGGTTGTATAGCCCGTAACAGACATGTGGGATGAAAAAGCTATGTGGTATGACACGACGGGTCAAAGTGACCCTCCTTTCCGGGCCTCGGGACCCACTCAGGGGCACGCCCCGGAATGTCAGCCAGAAGACCCCTCCCGAGATCATCCTGAGAGGGTCGGGGCCCGAGAGTACCTCGGGAGTTATAGCGCCCCTCGAACCGGAAGACCCCGAGATCACCTCGGGAGGCGGAGCCTAAGTAACGAACGACCTCAAGTAGCAATCTCCCCCTTTTTTTGCGGATCTACGGATACACATCCCTGTTATAAGGAGTCATCACGACCCTTAAAAGTCACAACGGGTCAAAAGTGTGATAACGACACAGACCGTTTCAAAGGCTATCCGGTAACCACCGAAAGAGGGGGAGGACGTGGCATGAGTCTTGCAGACGTGGCACTGATCAAGGGAACGCACCAAGTCTGCCGCCATCAGTATAAAAGGTAGCCAACCCCTCCGGTAAAAGGGTTATGCTCTCTTAACTCTACTCATATTTTCTTTCGTGCTGCCTTTACTCTCCCTCAATACACTTACTTGAGCGTCGGAGTGGGCTCCGCCGGATGATCTCCGACGTGTTCCCCTAACGCTCGTGTTGATCTTGCAGAACACTGAGTTCCTCCCCATCACAGCGACTTCCACGTGGGCAGAACCCCGGTGACTGGACATCGTCGTCGATTCCTTCCGGAACAAATTTGGCGTCGTCTGTGGGAAACTAGGAAAGCACCTGAAGGAGCACCGATGGCAGGACCGGAGGGACAACCCATTGTCCTTTCAAGAAAGGAACTCGATCGCCTGGTGGTCGACGCCATCAAGGAAGCGCTTGAATAGCACCAAGTCAAACAAATTGCCTCGCAGCAGGGGATGCCCGCGCGGGAGGAGATCCCCAGAGCCTCCATCTCGCACTCACGAAGATCCGTCACTCCGATGGGACGACGGGACGACGGGACGGAGCAGCTCCAGGCCCTCCGAAGGAGTCTCCAGGAGATATCGAGAAGGCCCACTCAGTGGCCTCCAGCGCACAGAGGCACGGAGAAGAACAGGGAAAGAGGGAGGAACCTAAGGCCTCTCGTAAGGTTCCCTCTACTCCTTTCTCTTCTGAGATTGTGGAAAACTCCATGCCGAAGCAGTACCGCGGACCAGGGATCCCCGATTATGACGGGAAGACGGATCCAGAGGATCATGTTTGCATATTCAAGAACGCGGCACTCCTGCACCAGTATACTGATGGGGTCAAGTGTCGGGTGTTCCTAAACACCCTGTCCGGAGCAGCCCAACGGTGGTTCCAGAGACTGCCGCAAAGTTCTATCAACTCCTTCGTGGAGTTTAGGACTGCCTTCCTCCACCATTTTGCCAGCAGCCGTCGCTACTAGAAGACGACACTTAATCTATTCACCCTTAAGCAGAAACCTAAGGAGCCGCTCAAGGAGTACATCTAGAGGTTCAACAGGGTGGCGCAAGACGTGCCCAGCGCAACATCGGAAATACTGGTCAGTGCTTGCACCCAAGGGCTCGCTGAAGGGGACTTCTTCCGATCCTTGGTGAAGAAGCCCCCCGCCAGTTTCGATGATTTGCTGGCACGCTCCGTCAAGCATGTTAACATGGAAGAAGTACAATACGCCCGCCACAAGGAACCGGTTGGAATCACCCCTTCGGCATTTCCCCGGTCAGACAGGAGGGAGCCTGATAGGTATCATTTTATTGATCATTTCAGATTCTTAAATTTTTGTTTGACCATCTTTGACTTGCTTAATATTGAATTTAGCCTAGTTTCATGAATTTATTCTATTTTTGGGTTTTATTGCAAATCTTTATACATTTGGAAGGTTTTGGCACTTAATTGTTAATCTACTTTTATAGGCTTGGAAGGATCATGGACCTAAGTCAGGATGGGTCAAACTTGAGTCAAAAGTGGACTGGATCGAGTGATCAAGCATCCAACTAATATGGGTCGTCCGATTCGAAAATGGCTAGATCTGAGCCACCGGAGAACTTTTGAGGTAATCCGAGCTGGGGTTAGGGCTAATCAAGCACTCAGATCAAGATCTGATGTTTTCATCCAAATCAGAGACCGTTCAACCGTTGGATCAAGCTCAGGAGGATCTAAACCGTCCATTCAAAGATCAGGTTGATCTGAGCCACCCGTTGCAAATCTGGAGGATCCGAGCTACTGAGAGGAAGATCCTGACCCTTGATCAACATCATCAAATTTTGGTTCAGATCGGATGAAATCTAGCCGTTGGATGGAGTTAAACTAATCTGGACCGTCCATTGCTTAACTATATAAATTGATGATCAGCTCCCGAGCACAGTGTCGCGTCTTCACCGAGCTTAGCTGGCAGTTTCGTTTGCTTTGCATTTTCTACTATTTTTCTTCAAGTTTTCTTCAGTGGAGGGCGTGACCGCTTCGTTTCCATTCTTGGATCAAGATTTAGATCGCCGGAATGCTGTTGCCGTGAAGATTTCAGCTCCGATTTGCCCAAAAACAGAGCTGAATGAGGGTTTCTTCAGATCTGACATTCGGTGGATTAGATCTCGTTTCGTGCCTCTTTTCATCCATCTGAGCTAGCCGGAGGGTCCTCTGGCAAGCTCTAATCATCTCCAAATCATCATCGCGAACCAACATAGCGAGATCGAAGAGATCGGATGGGTTTTTTTTCAGACTTGAGCAGAGTTGAGTTTGATTTGATCACCGAGACAGAAATTCCATCGATTTGTTGAGCTAAGGGGTTCGAGGCTCACTCTTGTGTGACGGCAAGGAGATCTTGATGTTAAGGAAAGGATCAGAGCTTTATCTCTCTGTTAATCTATGTCTTAGCAGTAGTTTCTTATTCTGCAATTCAATTACAGTTTCATGAATTTTGATTTGGTTAAACTTAGTTTACTTTTCTGAATCGGTTCTGCCTCAATTCAGGCTTTAATTCTGCACTTTTATTATCTAGATTGTTTGTGTAATGAACGATAGCATTGAGATCAAATTGTTTCGATTTAAATCATTTCTAAATTTAGTTCATTTCTGCACTTTGTTCACCTGTGGCGTTTCAGTTTTTCTTGCTGCGTATCAATTTTTCTCCTGTGTATCAGTTTTTATTTTGATGTCCTGATTCTTGTATCAAGTGAGCTTAGTTGTTATCTTTTGAATTCACTTTGAAGATTGTTTCATTTGCATAGCAATCGATTTAGAGTTCTGAATTTGTTTTCCCAAGCCTGCAAATCAGCTTGCGTATCAGTTCTATTTCAGCATGGTTTCAGCTTATCATTTCTGAAATTTGTGACAAGTAACATCAGCACTTTTGAATCTCTCATGAAGTTAGATGTGTGCACTTGCTTTTAGTTGCTTGTTGGACTCTGAATTTAATTTGTTGCTGTATTTCTGTGTACAGATCCTGCAATTTTGCACTCATCTTTTGCATTCGGTTAGCTTTTAAATGGGTCAGTTTCTTTGCTGTGTATTAATGTCATAGCTTTTGAATTGTGTATCAAACGAGACCCTAACAAACTGATCGATTTCAACTTGTGTTTCAGTTGGTTGGTTCTGAATTTTTTAGTGTATCAGTTCTGAATTGTGTATCAATCTCCACTTCTGCATCCTAGGTGTCTCTGAATTCTGCAACTTGCTTGAAATTCTGTTTGCCTTGGATTTGAGTTCTTAAGTTAAATCTACCTTTTAGAGTGCTAAAGTGCTTGAAATTAGTTTGTTTTGCATCCAGTTAGTTTCTGAATTTTAATCCCTAATTCTGCATATGAGTTTTTAGTTGCTTGCATTTGGCATCAAATGGAGTTTCGGTGCTACATTTGGATCAGCTGTTCATAGATCACTTAGCATTTGTCTTGTATTAAGTGGTGATCTCTGAAACAAATCACTGCATTAGTATCAATAAAATTGGGTTTGATTTGATATCGGTTTGATTTTCAAATTTTGCAAATTTGCATTAATTGATTAAGTGGTCAATTGGTTGAATCATTAAGTGTCATCACTTTGTTTAGTCATGAGTTAAGTTTCCTTAATTTTCCTTGTGATTTCGTGTCTAATTGAATTCAAACCTAAGTTTATTTGAAACCCAAAAACAATCAACGACATATAAACTCGAGCTCGAATCAAACAACCTTAACTAGCCCTAGGAAAAATATGACCTGTGGCCCCTTTACTACATTTTATTCTTGTTAGCAAAAAGGGTTTCCAGCTTTACAAATATCTAAATTTGAGACCCACTTTCGTGACAGCTCTTTTGGGTCCATCACCGTTGCCGGGGAACACACTAGTTGAGTTTGTTTAAGTTGAGCTTGTGTTTAATATTTTTATTCTTTGATTCTATTTTTGATTGTTTATTCTTTTGTATACGGTTGCTGCCATTTTATTTGTTTTGTGCCAGACTGTAGGTTCAAAATGTTTTCAACTGAACAATCAGAGATCAAAAGTGCACTGGTGGAGTTAAAATATTGGATTAAGCAATTGAAATCCCAACAAAGACCCAATAGTGATTCATCTATTTACCAGCAGCCATGTCAACAGTTTCAGCAGCAAAACTAATTTTTTCAGCAATCCCATTCAAATTTTCAGCAACCAAACTATCAATTTCAGCAAGGGCAGCCACAATGTCAATCTTTCCAACAATTTCAACAGCCCTATTCAAATTTCCAGCAAACTCAGAATGGGCAGCCACAATTCCAGAGTTTTGAGCAACCGATTCAGCAATTCCAGCCCCAATTTCAGCAACCCTATCAACAAGATCAATCGCCTTTTCATGGAATTCAGCAAGGGTACCAAGATAATTTGAATTACCAGCAACCATATCAATTTCCACAGCAATTTCAGCCTTACAACCATAATTTCCAGCCACAAAATCAGAGTTTCCAGCCCAATCAATTTCAGTCTTCACCACCACAATTTCAACCTTAGATCTAGGATTTCCAAGGCTATAATTCTCAGCAAGTTCAACCATCATTCCAGCCTAATTATCAACCATTTCAGCAGCAATATCAGCCCATTCAACCATTTGAGCAGCCCCAACAGCTCCAATTTCAGAATTCACAGCCTACTCATGGTCTTCAGCAGCCTTATGCTACATTTCAAGACCAACAGGAGTTCCACATTAATCAAGGAGGCTTTGAGAATCCTAATGAGAATGAGGCTCAACAACAAAGGATAGAAGAGATGTTGCAACAAATTTTACAACAACAGCAAAGTTTACAGCAACAAAAGCAACAAAGGTTTCAAGACATCGGAAGGAGCCTTGGACAATTGGTTGATCAAATTAATCAAACACAAGCCCAAAGATCAGGAAAAGTACCTTCTCAAGCTACTCTTAATTCTGTGGGGCATGATTGTGATCTAACTTTGGGGAATGAAGAGGTTGTGTCAAGTTTAAACACTCCAAATGTCGAATTTCCTGAAAAATTTCCAGCATCCCATTTTCCCATTCAAAATAGCCCCGGAGTTAATTTTATATCAGTTCAAGGTGACCCTAGTGCATGGCCAAGTCCTTCTTCAAGTGATCTTGCAAATTTGGTAGAAGAAGAAGAAGAAAGCATCAAAGTCAGGACACCTACAGCAGTTTTACCTCCTGAAATTCTTGTTCAAAATTCATTTCCAAATTTTTCAGCGCATGAAGAAGATTCCGAAGCACTACAGGACCCTTCTCATCTTTTATATTGTGATGATATTGCTATTGATGGTCCTAATTTTTCTAATATAGTTGTTGCAGGCATTACTGAGAAAGCATGCATGGGAGATGATTCTACAGGTGTAGGGGATTGCACAGAGCCCCAGGGACCACCACAATTTACTGGTACATTAGAAGATTCAGAGGATGAGCCAGAAAGTGTAGGGACTTGCATGGTGGAAGCAAGAACCCAAGAATCACATGTTTTAGTTGAGTGTCCACCAGAACCTGAACCTGAAGGGGAGCATGTACTTGACCAGGAGGAGGCCATGGATACATCTACTCTTGTAGAACCTCCAGGTATTCTTCAGCACGATCAGGTAAGTATTCCTCCTATTTCTTTGGAAACATCTATAGAGGTACCTCAAACTGATTTTATTGCCTGTGATGAATTTCTTAATATATCCTTTGTAGAATTTGATTGTGAAAATTTTTTAGAGGTGCCTAGTGTTGAATTTGTTGAATGTGGTGAATTACTTGATACATCTTTTGTAGATATGGGTTGTGGAAAATTTTTAGAAGTGCCTCAAATTGATATTGTTTGTTGTGATGAATCTCTTGATATATCTTATGCTGAAATTGATTGTGAAAAACTTATTGAGGTACCGAAAATTGATTTCATTGGTTGTAATGAATTTCTTGATACATCCTTGGTGGAAAATAATTGTGAAAATTCCATTGAAGTACCCAAAATAGATCTCATTGGTGGTGGTGAGTTTCTTGATATACTTGTGGTGGATATTAATTGTGAAAAATTTGTTGAGGTGCCAAAAATTGATTTAATTGGATGTGATGCATTCGTGGATAAATTCTATGTAGAGACTATTATTATTTCATTTCTTTCTTACCCTGCACGCTTGAGAGAGGTATTACATGGTTTTGCAGGGTCTAGAAGACTTCTGGAGTGGGTGCTCCAACTGAACAGACTCCAACCTCCTGGAAGAACTTCCAAAAGGCATCAAGAAGGAGGAGTAGATCTTACTTTAATTCATAGTGTTGGAAACGGATGGCTAGAGAGAGGGGTGAATATAGCCAATCTCTTTGACTTTAAACACTTGTGAAGTTTCTACACTCAACTTATCAGTAGCACAGCGGAAGAAGCAAAACAAAGGAAGCAGTGCAGTAAACAAAATAGAAATGAAAGCAAGCAAGAAAAACTACCAAAAACGCTAACAAGAGGGTTTACAAGGTTCGGGGATAACTTGCCCCTACTCCTTGGCGTGCCCTTAAGGTGGGTGATCCCTTGATCGTCGGCAGATCAAGCCCCAGTGTTCACCGGATATAACGCAACCTCCTTCTCGGTGGAAAAACCTCTCCACAGCGTTTCAAACAAGGATATAGATTTAAGATTAATGAAACACAGAGAAAACTCTTACTCAGCACCTAGCAAGGACAAAAACACAACGAGCTTATCTTGAGCTCCACCCAGCGACGATCTCACGCAAGGACTCCCTCCTTCATGTCTTCTCACTGTTGGACTCCAAGCCCCTTGTTCTTTCCTCCAAGCACTCACGTAAGAGTTGGTTGCTTCTCGATTGCGGTTGCTTGCTCAAAATGATGAAGACTTCAGTAACATAGCAAGCCAAGTGTGGAGAACACAAAATCACAGCAAGAACTTCAGCAAGCTCGAACACTTAGAATTCTCAAAACCCTCGAAAAACCTCTGCTTCAACCGAAGTCTCTTCTTCCTTTTGTTTCTCCACCAAGCATCAGATGACACCATCTCTGTAGCTCCCAGCTGCTCATCTGCCAACGCCAGCTACCACTGAGCTATCCCTGGATTCCCTAAGCTTTCCTCAGCGAAGCTCCAGTCTCAGCTCCAGTCTGCAGCTCGGCCGTTGCAACCTGAGATGGGAAAACGGACAAACCTGCTCCAAGGAAAGCCTCCATTGACTTATCCTTGAGTGTTTGAATCCTCCCCTGTCACCTGCAGCTTGATCAGACTGTTAGAGCAGTAAATCACACAGTAAATCAAATATCAGAAGCAAACAGCAGCGAATCGAATACGATCAGATGCTCTGACCCCGTCTGACAGTGCAATTTGAATTAAAGTGATCGGTCACCGGACCGATCCAGGGCTTGTGGGTCGGTCACCAGACTGATCCACTTCTTTGCTGGGATTCCCAGCTCTCGCGGCTATACACGCCTGATCGGTCACCCGACCGATCAGAGTGAAGCCTGATCGATCACCAGACCGATCAGAGTGAAGCCTGATCGGTCACTCAGACCGATCAGGATAGATGAATAGTGATTTTTTAATCAGATCCTAACTCCCTGATCGGTCACCGGACCGATCCAAGGTCTGATCCGCAAGGGAACTCACTCACCGTCCACTCCCTGATCGGTCACCAGGCCGATCAGGGGCAAGGCAGCAAGGAAGCAGCCTGCTCCCTGATCGGTCACTAGTCCGATCAGGAGCCACACAGTAGGTTCCCAACCTCACTGTGCGCTCCCTGATCGGTCACCAGTCCGATCAGACATCGCTGGATCGGTCACCAGACCGATCCACGAAGGAGCAGCGTGCCAATGTCCCTGATCGGTCACCAGACCGATCCAGGGACTCAAACCTAGCCCTCCAAGCTAGGAATTCATCCACCTTAGCCCTCCAAGCTAAGGATTTTTCCATCTAACTCTCCAAGTTGGGAATTTGCACCTAACCCTCCAAGTTAGGACTTTTCACCTAGCCCTCCAAGCTAGGACTTTTCACCTAGCCCTCCAAGCTAGAACTTTTCACCCAACCCTTCCGAGTTAGAGCATCATCCAACCTAGCCCTCCAAGCTAGGCACCTGACCCTCCAAGCCAGGACTTTTTCACCTAATTCTCCAGGATGGGAATTTGCACCTAACCCTCCAAGTTAGGACTTTTCACCTATCCCTCCAAGCTAGGACTTTTCACCCAACCCTTCTGAATTAGGACTTTTTCAACACCTAGCCCTCCACGCTAGGATTTTTCACACCTAACCCTCCAAGTTAGGATTTTTCATCACCTAGCCCTCCAGACTAGGATTTTCCATACCATGCCTGATCCCCGATCAGGACTTAATCATAATCAAACATCCACCTAAACTAAAATCGGTGTCAACACCAAAACAACAATCAGGGCCAGACTACATCAACAATCTCCCCCTTTTTGTTGTTTGACAACCCGATTTTAAGTTTAGGGATTCTTAATCAAGTTTTCCAAATTTAGAATCATAGGGGAATCCAGATCCTCCCCCTACAACATGATCATCCTAAACTTAACCAACCACACTCTCCCCCTTTGTCGAACACGAAAAGGGTCTAGACGGACTGTTAAGTTCAACCATACTCCCCCTCAACCCTAGGAGTATCCCAAAACAATAAGGATTTGATTGAATATTGATAAGCATATGATCACATATGGCAAAAAGATATAGGCATGACAAAACAGGCATATGTATCATATGAGTATGGTAGCATAAGCATGAACATAACTATGGATCAAAAATGCAGATAATATAGCATAGCATCAACAAGAAGCATATCATCATGGCAATCTATAAAATACCCAAATAAAACACAAGATGCAATACACATGCATCATAGTCAAAATTCGCGTGACAGAAGACCACAATAGGCAAGTTAAGGGGCATACAACCTGAGAGTCATACAAGGCAAGAGATCAGAAAGTCAAATGTCAAACAGAATAGTATCAATCGTCAGCGGCATCATCGTCGGAACCATCGATATATATGATATCCCCGGGTGAAGGGCCACTGGGAGAAGCACCATCAGGAAATGTATGATGATACCACTCTTCATACCATCTGTCCTGGAGTGAGCTCATCTCAGAGACATCAGATGCTAGGGCATCAAGACGGCTATCAAAGGACTGAAACTCGGAACGGACCTCTTGTCGCCAGAGCTCGGAAATGTGTAACTCGTGCTCCATCACCTGCTTTATCTCTGCAACCTGCCAGTGTAGATCAGGCGCCCACTCATCGTAGTCAGCAGTAGCAGCTGGCGGCTCCTGGTCATGAGCTGCTCTCTGTAGCTCTCCCTCACGTCTGCGATCCTTCCACCTGAGTCCCCGGGGCCCGAGAACAATACCGGACTGAGCAAGCATGCGGCGGTCCAGACGGCAGTCCTGGCGAACCATGGGTACAATGCGACCCTGTGAAACATCGATGCTAACCGATTCCAGCCAGGCGGTGATGATATGGCCGAATGACATATAGACTAATTGGGAGGACAGCATACAGTGGACGATGATAGAGAAATAGACCGAAGCCACTGGGTCAAAGTCTAATTGCTGATGCATCCCGTAGAGCATCAAACAGCGAAATGGTCGAATCTCATCAAGGTGTTTCGAAGTAGTTGGAAGGAGACAGTTGGTGATGATTTTAAACAACACATAGTCAACAGGAGAAAGACGAAGAGCAGGAAAAGTGGGAAAGTCACGGGTGCGCTCACCAAAACCCCCTGGCCTGGGATGGCCTAGAAAGTACTCGTAGATGGAATCAGGAGTCACTCCATCGAATGGAACCGGAAGGGGATTAGGAGGATAAGGATAGAGAAAGAAATCATTTTCTGACCGACGACAGCCGAGAAAATTAGTGAAAATAGATCGATTAAAATCAAGATCAATACCGGCAACACGGGTCCTCCACCCCGTGCCCTCTCCACTCACCATGTTGTTATAGAATTCAGAGACCAAGTCAAGGTCGATTGGTCTCTCAAGATAAAGAATGAATTGGAGATTATAATGTGTGATAATGTGTCGGATGGTTGGGCAATGTTCATAGATGAAGGAATGGTCTATAGTTCGACATGACATTAATTTGAAATTGTGCCACTGGAATTTGAGAGCAAGACTAATACTCTGAAATCGAGTATGTTGAGGTGGTGGAGGCCTTGGAGACGGTGTATCTATCAAAAGATCATTGCCCTTTGAACTCTCCACCATAGGTTCTTTACCCTTAGAAGACTTCCTAAAGAGTTGAATTAATCATACAATCATTATTTAATCAGAGAAGTGATCACACATGGTTTGAATCGATGAACATAAGTTGAATCACAAGGTTAAGAATTGATCATATAAGATGACACCCAATCAAAGAGTTAGAAAATGAGATGAACGATAGATTTGATCATATGATGAAGTATGGAAGGAAGGTTCACGGCAAGTGCAATAGGGTCACGGTACAACATCAAGAACAAGAGCCAAAACATGGTTAGCTTCACAAACAAACACTATAGACTGATTTGAATGAAGGAACCAAGGCAAGAACTTACTTTGGTACCATTGGATGAGCTTGCACGGGAGAGGAAGAAGCTAGTTTTTGCAGGTTGAGAGGAAGGAGTCTGCGCTAGAGAGACCCTCGGACGCAGAGAGCTTGGAGCAAGTAGGGAACTCGCAGGGAACAAGGAGATGCCCGTAGAGACCTTCGCAAGAACTCTCACGCACGAGAAAGAGGGAGACGCTGGAACACTCTCGCTCACACAGGGTCGCGTAAGAAGGGTTTTCGGCGCTAGGGTTTGGGAGATGGAAGTGTTTCGCGAAGTTAATCGGTTGGTGGATCGGTCCACCAACCGTAATTTATTGCTATGGAATGGATTACCGTTCGATCTGATAGCGCCCAGACCGATCAGGCTATCGCCTGATCGGACTGACCAGGGCCTGATCGGTCGGGTGACCGATCAGGAGAGCTCCTGATCGGTCGGCTGACCGATCAGGACACGAACAGTAGGCTCGGAGAGAAACCTCTGAGCTCCCTGATCGGTCTGTGGACCGATCACCATAGGGTGCCAGATCGGTCCGGGGACCGATCTAAGCTAGCTCAGAACACTTGGTTAAAATTCTGGAAGGTCACTGCTTGCCTCGCTGATCGGTCTGTGGACCGAACACCACAGGAAGAAGCCAGATCGGTCCGGGGACCGATCAGCCCTATGTCTGATCGGTCCGGTGACCGATCAGGGTTCCTGATACTCCCTGATACGAACTGAAATATTCAGTTTTAGATTTTCTGAAACTTTCCAACGAGATCTGGTGAAGTTTATCGAACTTGGACATGATCTCATGACTAGAATTGATCCCTGAACAAGAATCAAAGGTCCTTATAGGTTCAACAATCACTTTGACCTATACAAATAGAATCAAACTCAATCAACAATCATTCAAGCAATTTCAACTAAGTTTGAATCAAATCCAATGTTCCAATCAAGTTTCCTTGATTGGAATGTCCATGTATGATCATGGAGCCATATACACATATGTTATGCAATGGTTTTCCCCATACTTGGTCACCACCGTGATTATTATCTCGTCAACTTAATTTCTCAATGGATGCATTAACATTTTGAGAAATTTAGTTGATCCTAACATCTCACCCCATATCTAGCAAACAAAAACGTTTTGGTAAACCTTATAGTTTGTGTGAGATGTCCCCAAAATTACCCAAATTGTTACCCAACAATTTCGAAATAATCATGAAGGGTTTTGAATGCAATTCAACCCTAAGAAGCATGACACATTCCCAATTCCCGTCTTAGGAAACTAAATTCATTTTCGGGAAGTGGTTTTGTGAAAATGTCGGCTAGGTTTGATTTGGACTCTACATGAGAGAGTACAATATCTCCCCTAGCTACATGATCCCTAATGAAGTGGTGACGCACCTCAATATGTTTGGTCCTAGAATGATGGACTGGATTCTTGGTTAAGTTAATTGTGCTTATGTTGTCACATAACACTTGCACACCCTTGTAACTCAATCCATAGTCCTCTAAAGTATGTATCATCCACAACAATTGAGATACACTCTCCCATGGCGATATATTCTGCCTCGGTAGTGGAAAGAGTAACACAATGTTGCTTCCGACTCGACCAACTTACTAAGGACGAATCTAAAAATTGGCAACCCTCACTTGTGCTTTTCCGGTCCAACTTACATCCAGCGTAGTCGGAATCCGTATAGCCAATTAAATCAAAAGATTCGGTACGGGAGTACCATAGACCGACTCCAATTGTGCCCTTGAGATATCTCAAAATTCACTTAACGGCGATTAGGTGAGATTCCTTGGCACAAACTTAATACCTAGCGCACATACCTACAGCAAATAGAATGTCTGGTCGGCTAGCTGTGAGGTATAGCAAACTACCTATCATGCTTCGATATTGAGTTAGATCAACGGGTTTACCACTCTCATCATTGTCTAATCTTGTGTTTGTAGCCATGGGAGTGGTTACCTCTTTTGAATCATTCATGTTGAATTTGCGAAGCATTTCTTGTGTATACTTTGATTGGTGCACATGGATACCATCGCGAGTTTGCTTGATTTCAAGTCCAAGGAAGAAGGTCAACTCTCCCACTAGACTCATTTCAAACTCACTCTCCATGTGTCCAATGAACTCATTTAAATATCCCTTATTGTTTGAGCCACAAATTATGTCATCGACATATACTTGGGCTACAAAAATATTGTCACCATCTCTTCGTAGAAATAGTGTAGGGTCTATTTGGCCTCTGACAAAGCCCTTCTCAATCAAGAATGTCGACAATCGCTCATACCAAGCTCGGGGTGCTTGTTTAAGGCCATAAAGTGCCTTTTTGAGCTTGAACACGTGGTTTGGAAATTCGGTACTCTCAAACCCCGGAGGTTGTTCGACGTAGACCTCTTCTCTAATCAAACCATTTAGGAAGGCCAATTTGACATCCATTTGGTATAATTTGAAGCCACGATGTGTTGCAAATGCAAGCATCAATCGGATGGATTCTAATCGTGCCACGGGAGCATAAGTCTCATCATAATCAAGGCCTTCAACTTGACTGTAGCCCTTGGCTACCAGGCGTGCCTTGTTTCTAATGATTTCTCCCTTATGGTTTAATTTATTTTTGAAGACCCATTTGGTTCCAATAATGGTGGTCTTCTTGGGTTTAGGGACTAAGTCCCAAACTTGACTCCTCTCAAATTGACCTAGTTCATCTTGCATTGTAATGATCTAATCGGGATCACTTAATGCTTCATCAATTTTCCTAGGTTCAATTTCGGAAATTAGGGCAACTTCATTAGCCTCATTCCGGAAGAATGATCTAGTCCTAACCCCATGATGGATGTCTCCAACAATTTGGTCTTGGGGATGACTAGAGGCTAATCTAGTTTGCCTAGGAGTTGGTGGTGCTTCTTGAACGGGTTCACTAGACACAAGTTCAGCCTCAGGATCCGGCTGATCAATGGGTTGTCTAGGTTCACCGTCATCAGACTCATCACCATCAACAACACTTGGAGTGTCTTTCAAACTTAGTCTCCTAAGTTCGAGTTGAACTCCTTCTACGTTTTCTGATTGGTCAATTGATTTTGGAATTTCTTCAAAGACCACATCAGAAGACTCTTCAACTAATATAGATTTCTTGTTGTAGACTCGGTAGGCTTTGCTAACGAGAGAATACCCGACTAGTATCCCTTCATCAGCCTTTGCCGTGAACTTTCCAAGGTGGTCCTTGGTGTTTAGAATGAACACCTTACACCCAAACACCCTAAGGTGTTTAACCATAGGTGGTTTTCCAAACCAAAGTTTATGGGGAGTCTTTCCTAAGAACCTATGGATGATGACTCTGTTTTGCACATAGCAAGCTGTATTTACAGCTTCAGCCCACAAGTAACTCGGGAGTGAGTACTCATTGAGCATGCTTCGTGCAGCCTCTTGAAGAACACGGTTCTTCCTCTCTACAACACCATTTTGTTGTGGTGTTCTAGGAGTAGAGAACTCATGCTTATAACCTCTATCTTGACAAAATTCAAAAAACCTTTGGTTTTGAAATTGACCTCCATGATCACTTCTAATTGTCTTAATGGTTGATGATTTTTCATTTTCAACTCTTCTACAAAAAGAAATGAAAATATCTAAGGTTTGATCCTTATATTTTAAAAAGTAAGTCCATGTATATCTAGTGAAATCATCAATAATCACAAAGCAATACCTACTTCCATTCAATGATATGATAGTACTACAATCAAATAGATCCATATGAAGTAAATTTAATGCATTGGAAGTACTTACAGCGCTTTTACCTTTATGTGCAGATTTTGTTTGCTTACCCATTTGACATACATCACAAAGTTTATCTTTCTCATACTTGATGCTTGGTAAGTCACGGACTAGTCCCTTGTTGGCCAACTTCCGGATGTTTTTCATGTTAACATGTGCTAGTCTCCGGTGCCAAAGGGTGGACTCTTCTTCTTTTGACATGAAACACTTAGCAAAAGCATTAGTAGCACTTTTAAATGAAACTTGATAAATATTATCTACTCTTGCTCCTACTAGTACCTCGTTCAAGGTGTCATTTTGTCTAACTACACATTGACTTGGTTGGAAGTCAATTGTGTAACCCGTGTCACACAATTGACTCACACTTAGGAGATTAAATTTCATCCCCTTGACTAGAAGGACATTTGAAATTCTAAGACATTCGGATATTTGAATGTCTCCTATCCCTATGACCTTAAGACTACCATTGTTACCAAATGATACATTACCTCTACTTTTCTTGTGAAGTGTGGTAAACAATGATCTATCCCCGGTCATGTGTTTGGAGCATCCACTATCAACGAACCAAGTTGATAGATGCTCCCCCTCAATCATAACCTACATAATTCGAAAAATAGAAGTTTTATGTACCCAAACCTTGGGACCTAAAGCATCAACTAAACATGACTTAGGCACTCATGCCTTGACCATTTTCTTTTGGATTTTGGGTGTCCTAGATTGTCTCATATCAGTCCTAGACATGAGAGACACAAATGACGGTTCCTTAGGACGGTAACCAATGCCGGCCCTATTGTAAACCGCCCTTTGGGTATTTAGGATCATATCTAGGGTCTTAGAGCTAGTTGAGAATTTCTCAAGAATATTCTTGAGCTTCTCAACTTCACTCTTCAATGATTGGTTTTCCTCTACTAGCAATTCATCATGCAAATCATTGACTTCCTCAACCTTAGAGGACTTCAAATTTTCAATTTCAAGTTTCAATGATTTAATTTCATCTTCTAGTAGTTCAACATGTAAATCATCAATGTTATCATCCCTAGATGCTTTCAATTGATCAATTTCTAATTGCAATGCTTTAACCTTATTTTTGGACTTCTTAAGCATACTAGTTAAACATGCAATTGCTCTATAACACTTTTCAACCTCGGGAGAAGTTACCTCTTCATCATTCGAAGATGATGAAGCCGCGTTTGAGGAGCTTCAAGATTCATCACTGCTCTCCTCTCC
Source organism: Boesenbergia rotunda (assembly GCA_024364735.1). Lineage (NCBI taxonomy): Eukaryota > Viridiplantae > Streptophyta > Magnoliopsida > Zingiberales > Zingiberaceae > Boesenbergia > Boesenbergia rotunda. The sequence goes on from JAGFNQ010004663.1 coordinate 189,725, forward strand.
AAGAGCCATGAGTGCCACTTGCCTTGTGCTCTTCTCCTCCTCCTCTTCATCGGATGAGCTTGAGGATGACTCATCCCAAGTAGCCTTCAAAGCCTTCTTCTTCTTTTTGGATTTTTCTTCTTTCCTTTTGGATTTCTCCTCCATTTTAAGCTTTGGACATTCATTCTTGAAATGCCATTTTCTACCACACTCAAAGCAAGATGAATTAGTCTGATCAAGTTTGGATTCACTAGTGTTACTTCTACTTTTGAAACGTCGATTCCTTCGCATCATCCTTCGCACGAAGTTCGCCATCTCGGAGGAAGAAGAGCCTGTTGGGACTGGGTGCATGTTGACAAGGATACGGGTTCGTAAATTTTAAAATATTTACGTGCAGCGGAAGAATTAGCATAAATAATTTCTCAAATTATTTTTAACCACGTATCTAGCATGCGACCTTATGATGTGTGGACATGATCATAAATTAAAATTTTTATGAAAAAGTAAACTAATTTACTAAGTACCTCGCGTAACTCGAAGTAAGGGACGAGATCCAACCGTAGCGTCCCTTGGAAGCTCCGCCTCTATTCGCGTCCACGCCGAGTTCTCTTCGGGATGACTTCGCAAAGCCACGAGTTTTGTGTCGACGAGAACTACTAGATTCTCCAAAGGCACAACTAGAAAAATAAGAGAGAAAGATGGAAACTAACCACCAAGTAACGGAATCAAAATTCCGGAAAGGAAAGAAGGAGTAGCGATCCGTTTCTTCTTCTTCGGCACCTTCTTGGCGGTTGAAGCTCTCGGCCACCCATGGGATGTGCGCCGGCCCTAGGGGAGGAGAGAGATCCGGCCCTAGAGAGAGAGAGGGGGGGCCGGCCCTAGAGAGAGAGAGAGAGTTAGAGAGAGAGGGAGCTACTAATCTCTTGATAACTCAATTGAGGAATTCAAGCCTAGCCTTGGTTCCTTTATATAGTAGTCTCTCCCTTGCCATGTCTCCCCTTTAACGGAATTAACGGAATAAATTTTCATAAGAAATTTATCTTATAAATTTTCTTATTAATTATTCCGTTATACCAAGTTTTATTATAACTAATTTTATAATAAAACAAATACATCTCTCTTTTTAATTATGGAATAAATTTTCATAAAATTTATTATATAAATTTTCTCATCATGGAAAAATCAATTCATAATTGATTTTATAAAATAAAAATAAACCATTTAAAGTTTATTTTAATCACCATAAAAAGAATAAATTTATTATATAAATTTTTTCTTTATCATGGAAAAATCAATTCATAATTGATTTTATAAAATAAAATAAACCAATCCATGGTTCATTTTAATTTCCATAAAAAGAATAAATTTATTATATAAATTTTTCTTATCATGGAAAAATCAATTCATAATTGATTTTAAAAAATAAAAATAAACCATTTAAAGTTTATTTTAATTTCCATGAAAACAAATTTATTTATCCATAAATTTTATAAAACAAATCGCGCTTGATTTATTTTATAATTTAAACCAATTAAATTGGTTTCTCTCTTTTTGGTGGCCGGCCAAACCAAAGAGGGTGGGCACCCTCTTTGGCCGGCCACTCCAAGCTCTTCCCTCGCGAATTAAACTCATTTAATTCGCCCAATAAGCCTTCAAAAGACTTAGCCATTTTAAGCTTCCGTTGCGCCTCTGATAAATTCTGATTCGACTTATTTCTCTTGATCGGAAAATCCAATTTTCAACTCGTTTTAAATCTATCAGATTACTCGTAGTGCGTGTGACTAAATAGGCTTTCGATTTATGTTGAATAATCATCCACCTAAACTAAAATCGATGTCAACACCAAAACAACAATCAGAGCAAGACTGCATCAACATAAACGTAGGAGAAAAAGCTGTCTAGAAAGTCATTTAGGGCGCCTACGTTAATACATGCACCCCAGGTTTCAGGGCACCCTCAAGGGTTAGGCGCCCTACATCCCAGGCACCTGGGAAGGTCTAGGGTGCCTGGGATGGTAGTTTTATCCATCCTCAATGTTGGCAATTGCGGATCTGGTTTGACCACCTATAAGGTGCCTCAAAGGCCTCTAGGGCGTCCTAGATGATGCTATATAAAGGGGTTCGACCCCTCGATGCCAGATATCAATTTCCACATCTGCTAAGCATTTTCTGCAATGTAAAATCGCTCAAGTTGAAGTTCTGCGACCAAGGAGGCTCCAAGAAGAAGTGTGCGGCGCTTCAAACTTCCAGAGTTGACCGAGTTTTTGGTTTGCGTTTTATTTACAAGTTGTATTTTGATTTACTTATTATTTGCTTCTAATCCGAATTGTAAGACGGGTATTCTCCACCTCTGGAAATTCTAGAAAGGAGACCATTAGTGGACTCACGCTGAGTACATAGGTCTTAGACATACTAACCCAGGGGGGTCGAGAACCAAGTAAATAAATCCCGCGAGTCTTATTGTGTTGTTTGTTTTCGTTCTTTATTATTCCGCTGCGTACTAACTCTTTGACTAGAACAAACGAACGATGAAGTTCCGACAAGAGTTTTTCAAGTCGATATTCAACCCCCCCCTCTATCGACGACACTGATCCCACAAGTGGTATCAGAGCCTGGAAGCTCTTCACCGGACTAACAGCCGACGGAGCAAAGAAGCCAGAAATCAAGGGGGAGCTAGGGGTGAATCAGGTACATTTTTAATAATGCCAATATTTAAATTTCATATAATATGTTTTAAGTGCAGGGAGAGAGGACACTATAAAAACCAATGTCCTATTCGTAAGACTCAATCGTCACCATCAGCGGCAAAGGAGGTACCAGCGCCAGGAGTCCGGAGGGAAAAAACCATATCAGATGCTTCAAATGCCAGAAGCAGGGGCATTACAATAACCAGTGTCCAGACTGGAAGATCAGCAGGATAACAAAGCGAAAGGAGGTACAGAAATTTAATTTTTGCAATAATTATTTTCAAATTCCTGCACAGTTTTTCAAGCATTCTGATAATTTAGATATTACTGATAATTTTTTTGATAAATTAGACTTTTTGCGTAATCAACTTAATATATTAGATGACAAATTATCAAACATAGAAAATGTTAACATATCGAACATTAATCCTTTAATATTTAATATTAATGCTAAAATTTTTGAACTTAATAATTCTTATAAAGTTAAGGATAATAATAATACCTTAATCGATAATGATTTTTCTGATAGTTATGATAATGTTAAGGATAATAATAGTTTAATTAATAATTCCAATAATATTACTGATATTTCTAATATTGTTGATAATGATAATATTTTAATTAATAATTCTAACAAAGCTAAGGATAATGTTAATATCTTAAGTAATAATATTACTGTCAATTCTGATAATGATGAAATTATTATTAATTCTGATATTTCTGAGGATATTATCCTCCCTGGTAGAGCGTGCAGTATGCTGACGGAAGAAATCGCCACAGGCTGCTGCATGGTCAGACCATCGGGTACTGATATCATCAGTGGTGAAGTCGCCACGTGTCTCCATCCTGTGATTTACCCTCATTGACTGGTGGGGGACTCTCATTGAAGGTTGTGGGGTAGGGCCGGTCAACCAAGCCGATCAGCCAAGGTAAGCATTAGTCAAAGTGATCAAGGGTTAAACCAAACAGGACCTTGTGTTTGGTAGGGTAAACCCAGGCTTAATCAGGTTGACAAAAGGTTAGCCAAACAGGATCTGATGTTTGGCAGAGTGAACCAAAACCCAGAGTTGGTCAGTTTGACTAAGGGAGTAAACCAAACCAGACTTGAGGTTTGGAGTTATATTTATATAAAGATTGAGGAAGTCTAGTTAGGATTATGATGACTAGCAAAGGAGTGATTTTGATTGAAGAAATCCTGGTGAGTAAAGTCGGGTCCTAACAAGGGAAGCTAGGTTGGACTAAGTCCTGGTGAGTGAAGTTGGGCACTAAATCTTGGTGAGTAAAGTTGGGTCCTAGCGAGTGAAGCTAGGTTGGACAAAGTCCTGGTGAGTGAAGCTGGGCACTAAATCCTGACGAGTGAAGCTGAGTCCTAGTGAGTGAAGTTAGGTTAGACTAAGTCTTGGTGAGTGAAGTTGGGCACGAAGTCTTGGTCCGGGGGGGGCTGAGCACTAAGTCCTAGTCGGGGATCGGGCAATGGAATCTTTGCCGAGCGAGGATGGCAGACAGAAGTAGAGACGGGTCGAGGTCGGACGTCTCGAGATCCAAGTTCTCGGAGGCCGAGCAAAAGTCTAGCCGGAGGTCCCAGTTGGCAAAAGCTTTAGTTGAGCGAGAATCATGAACAAAAGTAGAGATAGGTCGAGGATGGACGTCTCGAGATTCGGGTTCTCGGAGGCTAAGGGAAAGTCCAACCGGAGGTTCTGGTTGGCAAACTCAACTTCTCCAGTGTAGAGTAGGTGAGGACACATTCCCTGGGAAAGGGAATATTAGGCGTCGGTTCGACCTAGGGTTTCAGGTGAAATCCAAATACAGAACCAATCTTTAAGGCTAAGATTATCTGTATATTTGTCTTGTGTTTGATTATCTTGCAGGTACCTGGAGTTGGAGGTAAGACAGAAGAGCAAACGTAGGAGAAAAAGTTGCCTGGAAAGTCATTCAGGGAGCCTGTGTTAATACAGGCGCCCCAGGCTTCAGGGTGCCCTCAAGGGTCAGGCGCCTAGGAAGGTCCAGGGTGCCTGGGATGGTAGTTTTATCCATCCGTGATGTTTGCGATTGCGAATCAGGTTTGACCGCCTATGAGGCGCCTCAGAGGCCTTTAGGGCGCCCTAGATGATGCTATATAAAGGGGGTTGACCCCTCAATGCCAGATATCAATTTCCGCATCCGTCTAAGCATTTTCTGCAAAGCAAAAGCGCTTAAGTTGAAGTTCTGCGACCAAGGAGGCTCCAGGAAGAAGCGTGTCGCACTTCGGACTTCCAAAGTTGACCGAGTTTTTGGTTTGCGTTTTATTTACAAATTGTATTTTGATTTACTTTTTATTTGCTTGTAATTCGAACTATAAGATGAGTATTCTCCACCTCCGGAAATTTCGAAAAGGTGACCATTTGTGGACTCACGCCGAATACATAGGCCTTGGACGTACTAACCCAGGGGGGACGAGAACCAAGTAAATAAATCCCGCGAGTCTTATTAGGTTTTTTGTTTTCATTCTTTATTATTCCGCTGCGTACTAACTCTTTAACTAGTATGAACGAACGACGAACTTCTGACAAGAGTTTTTCGAGTCGATATTCACCCCCTCCTCTATCGACGGCACCGATCCCACAGTTTCAATTGAAAAGTAATTTATAAAATATATATAAATTAAAAATATTGATGTTATTTACAATGTCGACTATGTCTTTTTAGTGATGAAATACGTTCAGTGTCTCCTATATGATGAGAAGATGGACTTCAAACAAGGAGACATGAGAAAAATGAGATTTGATATAACACATTCAATTCTGAGGGACATGTGTTGTAAAAAATTGGATTAATTATCCATTATATTATTGTAAAAAAACATCCTATGGTGTTTTAAGAAAACAATTGTGTATAGTTTTGTCACATCTAGATAATTATATGTTAAGAAAAACAATTGTGTGTTTTTTATTCAACTCCAGTTGCTGCATTGTTCTATGTCAACTGATACGGTATGAGAACATAATTGATAATCATTAGGACTAAGTTTGGACACCACAAATACCATCTCCTAGCTCAACTCAAACTAGTGATATTGAGTATCGAGAAATCCAAATATCCTAGGTCCATCAGTGGGTTTCCACCGAAACCCATTGATGGACCTACAAAAATCCTATTGCAACAAATTCTGAAAATATGAGTTGATGGTCTGCAAGGAATCGAAGTTTGCTATGTATTATGTATTTAGGTAGTATCCAGATGTTGTCTGATAATACGATACAATTAAACATGTTTCAAGTTTAAACAAATGTAAGCATGTTTTGATCATACCTGAGTATTTCAATAAAATGAGAAGATTTTGACACAACTTGTAGAAACAATTGTTTATAGTTTTGTCATATCTATATAATTGTATGATAAGTAAAACAATTATGTGTTGTTTATTCAACTCCAGTTGCTGCATTGTTATGTGCCAATTGATACGGAATGAGAACATAATTGATATTCATTAGTGTTGATGCAGTCTGGCCCGATTGTTGTTTTGGTGTTGACACCGATTTAAGTTTGGTTGAGTGAATTCGGATTTAAATCCTGGTCGGGGACTGGGCACGGAGTGATAGAAATCCCGGTGAGTGAAGCTGGATGACCGAAACCCTGGTGAGTGAAGCCAGGTCCTAGCGAGTGAAGCTAGGTTGGATGAAATCCCGGTGAGTGAAGTCGGGTCCCGGTGAGTGAAGTCGGGTGACCGAAACCCTGGTGAGTGAAGCCAGGTCCTAGCGAGTGAAGCTGGGTTGAATGAAATCCCGGTGAGTGAAGCCGGGTCCTAGCGAGTGAAGCTAGGTGACCGAAACTCTGGTGAGTGAAGCCAAGTCCTAGTGAGTGAAGCTAGGTTAAATGAAGTCCCGGTGAGTGAAGCTAGGCACGGAGTCTTGGTCCGGGGGACTAAGCACGAGTCAGAGAAGGCTAGGGAGCTTGTTCTCTGGACTTAGAGTTGAATTGGGAGTCTCTAGATCAGTCTGGTGATCGATCAGGGAGTTGGCACGAACTCCCTATTGTGGATCGGTCTAGTGACCGATCCAGCAAAGACTGATAGTTCTGGTGAATGATCAGGGAGAGAACAGAAAGGTTTCTATTGGGCTTCTGATCGTTCTGGTGAACGATCAGAGAAGAGACAGTAGGTTTTTGTGAGAACCCTGATCAGTCTGGTGACCGATCAAATGTCGCAACATTCCACATTCCGACCAATCAAGATGGCTCCTGATCGGTCAGGGAGTGACCTGATCAATCACCAGACTGATCAGGTCACAACCATATCGGTCAGGTGACCGATCAGGGGCCTTGGCCTGCAGGAGCTGGAGGAAGCTCCAGCAAGTGTTGATTGGTTCGGTGACCGATCCACGATTTGTGATCGGTCTGGTGACCGATCACAAGAAGTTCGCGATCCCAGTTTTCTCACTGTCGACCGATCAGGCTGGAGCCTGATCATTCAGGGCTTTCCCTGATCGGTATGGTGACCAATCAGGGTCATCTCTGATCGGTCTGTGGACCGATCAGTAGATGACAACTTTAATTCAAATACGTTGTCAGACTTCTGATCGCGTTTGTTTTTCTCTGCGTTTTCTCAACTACCTTGCTGATATTGTTTGATATGCTTTGCTAAGTGTCTGCTAAGTGTGCAGGTGATACAGGGAGGATTCAAACAATGGAGGAGAGTCAATTGGGGACTTTCCTTTGAGCAGGTTTGGCTGTTTTCTCTTCTCAGGTTTCAACGGGCGTCTGGCACTGCTGGCAACGGCTGGGAAGCTGACGAACTGATCTGGGGCTTGGCTGAAGAGAGCTCAGGGAGTCCAAAAGAGGTCAGTGTAGCTGGGGTTGTTGCAGATGAGCAACTGGGAGCTGTAGAGGCGCGCCTGTCACCTGGGTTTTTGGCAGAGGCTTAAGAGCTGGTAACGAAGAAGCCTCAAGTGGGGATCACTTGTGCATCACTTGAAAAACACTCTGATACTTTGCATCTGGAGAGCCTTGAGCTAGTGGAGACGTTTTGCGAGGCAATCAGCAAGCAGACAAGGAAGAGCTGAGTGAAGGCTCTTGCCGATCAGGTTGTGTTGGGTTGTGGTTTGTGCTTGTAAACGTTTCTCCTTCGCTTGCTTGTGCTCTGTAAGCTTTCCTTGTCTCTGCGCTTAATTTCTGATACTCTTGAGAATATTTCTGTGGAGAGGTTTCTCCACTGAGAAGGAGGCATTTGATATCTGAATTTTCCGGGGCTTGATCTGCCGACGATCAAGGGATCGCCCACCTCACGGGCACGCCAAGGAGTAGGGGCAAGTTATCCCCGAATCTTGTAAACCATCTTTGTTAGTGTCTTGAGTTTGTGTTTAGTTTTAGGGTTTTAGTTTCTACATTTCTATTTTTATGTTGTTTCCGCTGCCACTTACTCTAAGTGCAGAAACTCCAAAGAGAAAGAGATTTTAGTGTCTGTCTACATTCACCCCCCCTCTAGCCATCCAAGTACCAACAATTAGGACTAAGTTTGGACACCACAAATACGATCTCCTATCTCAACTCTAACTAGTGATATTGAGTATTGAGAAATCCAAATATCCTAGGTCAATCAGTGGGTTTCCACCGAAACCCATTGATGGACCTACAAAAGTCCTATTGCAACAAATTCTGAAAATATGAGTTGATGGTCTACAAGGAATCGAAGTTTGCTATGCATTGTGTATTTAGATAGTATCTAGATATTGTCCGATAATATGATACATTTAAACTTATTTCAAGTTTAAACAAATGTAAGTCTGTTTTAATCATACCTGAGTATTTCAATAAAATGAGAGGATTTTGACACAGCTTATAGAATTATATAAAAGATTTGTCTATAAATAATTAATTTAATAAATCATGATTAAATATTATTTAAAATTTTTTTAAATTGGAAATAAAATTTGAGTCCACATTGGGCCTGAAGTCATCTGATTTCAGGCCCAACTTGGGCCTAGATAACTTTGATTTCAGGCTCATCGTGGGTCTGAAATCAGAAGACTTCAGGCCCAACGTGGGCCTAAATAGCTCTGATTTCAGGCCCTATACAAACCAGAATAGGAATATTCTTTTCCAAATTATAAATAAATATGTATAATATAGATATATAGAAATAAAATATCAATGAAATCAAAATAAATGATATTAAAATAAAATTATAAAAGTGGAAAACAAATAATTAAGATAGATAATAAAATATATTTTTAAAATTGAAAAATATGAGTCCAAGTTGGGCCTGAAATGTTTTGATTTCAGGGCCACGTTGGGCCTGAAATTAGAAAATAACATGCCCAATATAAACCTAAAAATATAGGAGAACATGAAGATATAAATAAGGTTAAACATATTGATAAAGATTAAGTAAAAACATGAAGATATAAATAAGGTTAGACACCACATATAAGAACAATTAAAGAGATAAGGATGATTTACTAAAACAAGCTTTGATTCTACATTGTTGCTGCATCGTTCTGTGCCAACTGATACATTATGAGAACATAATTGATATTCATTAGAACTAAGATTGGACACCACAAATACCATGTCCTAGTTAAACTCTAACTAGTGATATCGAGTATGCAGAAATCCAAGTATCCAAGTTCCATCAGTGGGCTTCCACCGAAACCCACTGATGGACCTACAAAAGTCATATTGCAACAAATTTTAAAAATATGAGTTGATGGTCTGCAAGGAATCTATTGAGGCAATCGGCCCTAAAATTATTGGAAGATCCTGGTTTTGATGTGTGTGTGTGAATATGTTTAAGGTTAGAGTGTTATGTTGTATTTGATGTGTGTGATTGAGTTTGGAGGACTTGGAGAATCACACATGGTGAACATATCCGAGGGACGAGAGCCGAGAGAGGAGGACTCCAAAGGCAAGCCGGAAGTGGACTTCAAGGGCACACGTGAAGGGTGGCATGGAGGCAAGCCAAGGGAAGTCTTGTGTACGCATCCGAGGGACGAGAGCCAGAGAAAGATGACTTCAAGGGGCGAGCCAAGGAAGTGAACTTGAAGGCACACGTGAAGGAATATGTGAAGAACAGCTGGGAGTGAGTGGGCAGTCGACTGGCCAGAGGGGAGTCGACTGCCAAAACTCATAGAAGGTTTTCAGCCTTCTACCAGTCGACTGGCCTAGAGGCAGTCGACTGGTGCACCCCGAAAACTAGCCGTTAGCTAGCAATTAATGCTAGGCCAGTCGACTGCCCCAGTGGTAGTCGACTGGTGCGGGGTTGGACAGACTGTGAGTTTGTCTTATTCTCCTATAAAAGGAGGACCTTTTTGCACGTGAGCGGTATAGTTCTGTACTATAACGAAGTACTTCTCGTGTAAAAAGCTTTCTCATCTTCCTCTCTCTTAATTCACTACATTCTGTAAAGAGGAAGACAACACCACTGTAAAGGTTTAATAGTGGAAGTGGTGGACGTGCGTGGATCCTTGGATTAGTCACCCATCTGGGTGGATACCAAGTAAACTTTTGTTGTTAGCATTGTTTGTACTGTCTTTTGCATATTATTGTTTCCACTACGCCAACAATCTTGTAGAGAAGTCAACGAAAAAGTGTTATTCATCCCCCTCTAGCACGCCAGTCGATCTATCAGTTGGTATCAGAGCGAAGGACCGCTCTTGATCGGACTAACCGCCGAGGGAGCACATGCTAGAGGAAGAAGAACGATGGAAGACAAACTTGGGGATGATATAAACTCACCACCACCATACGAGCATGAAGATTTTGATTATTGGAAAGCTAGAATGAAGATGTGGCTCGGCATGGATTGAGAGTGCGTAATGGTGCTAGAAGAGCCATTCGAGACCCCTAAGGACAAGCATGGAAAGAAGCTCCGACCTAGGTATTGGACCAAGGAGCAACAAGAACAAGCAAGGGCCAATGAAAAGGTAATCAATATCTTGATTAATATTTTGCCTACTAATATCTTGAGTGATGTAGGGAGCTATAAAAATGCCTATGAGTTATGGGCGAAATTGGAAGAAGTACATAAGACCCGACACAAGAAGAGCCCAAAGAAATAATCTCAAGTGTCCAAGAAGACCAAAGAGAAGGAGAATCATTATGTGATGTAGAGGAATCAAGTGAAAAAGGATCCATCTCATCAGAAGAAGAAGATGAAGTATTAATATCAAGGGTTGAGGGGGAGGAGAGACCCCCATCCCCACGAGAGCAAGAAAAGACTTCCACCTCCACCAAAGCTAAATCGAAGGAGCAAATTATATGCTTTGGGTGCAACAAGAGGGGGCACTACAAGGATAAGTGCCCACTAGGTAAAAAGGAGGTAATTCTTAAACCCAATTTCATTTATTTAAATTCTAACATGGGGTGTAGGAATGAGAAGGCTAAAAAGGAGAAGAGAAGGAATATTCGATGCTTTACATGCAGGGAGCTAGGGCATTACCATACAAAATGTCCAAGGAAAGGAGAGTTGAAAAAGATGGAGCACCTTAGGAGATGGGAGAAAGAAGGAAGAAAAAGGAGCTCACATCAAGGGGGAGCACCAAAGGTAAGGGAGGTAATCCCTAACTCTATTTATGCTCAAAGTTCTTCCATGAATGATAGAAATGTAAACAATTGCTTGCCTAGATGTAATTTTAGTTTCAAATATCATGATAAAACCAAAAACAGTTTTGCATGCCAAAATATTCAAAATTCTATGGTTCATGATAAACCTAGGAACTCTAGGACTAAGGACCAAGGCATAAACCCTAAGGAAGGGAGAAATATGCCTAGAAAAATGGGTAGACCTAGGAATGATCAAGTTAGGTCTAGTGATTATAAGATTAGAAAGTTAAAAAAGGAAAATCAAGTTTTAAGAGCAAAACTTGATAAGTTAGAAAGAAACCTAGGTAGAGTCATTAGAGGGTCAAAGGGGGCAAGCATGATGCAAAAAGATCAATCTCTTAAGAATGGTAGACCGGACTTAGGATATCATCCTAAGAGGGCAAGTTTGAGTAAAATGCAATATTCAAGGGTGCCCTATAACTATGGTAGAGAGAAAGTCAAAAATGGCAAAGAAAAATCATTTAAAGAAAAAGAAAAGGAATTGATCAAGCAAAAGGCCTATAAGGATAAGAGAGTGAGAGTGGAAGGTCAAGAAGCACCGGTGTGGTCATGCCTTTGTAGATGAGCTTCCTAGGGAGGTAACTAGGGATAGGAGCTCAAGGGAGAGTTCTAGAAGCCAAAATGGGATTCATGGCCAATGGATCTCAGGTGGTTTCCTTCTAGGAGATTAAATAGGCTATAAAGTGTGCCAATGGGTTTGAGAGGCTAAGGCTAGCCTAACTCATAGAGAATTGGCACGCTAAAGGGAGATTATGAAGCAAAAGATTGAAAATTGGATTATAATTGAGAGAAAACGCGTTTAAAATGGGAATACCATGTAACTTGATGATAGTAATGTACTATGAATGAATATGGGATTAAACATCAAGAAGAGGTTCAAATTAGAACTTTAGGTTGAGTTTAATTGGTCAAATTTAGATAGTTTTGAGAAACGTATCAATCTTGGGATTCGGGATAGCTTTGACTGAAATTATATTTTTTCCAGATAGATATAGGATTCATAAATCTCCCCACAAGATTTCAGATTTTTTGAGAATTTATGGAATTAATAGTGCATTATTGAATTTCGGACTGAAAAACTAAGTTTCAGATACCAGTCACCTGCCAAAATGGCAGTCGACTAGTTCCGAATGTAATTACATTCTATGAGTTTTCCCAGTCAACTGGCCTCCTGTCAGTCGACTGGGGCGCGGGTTTTATAAAGGAAACAGGTGCGCCGGGGGAGCCAAACCCTAGGGTTTTGGTAACCTACCTGGCGATCTTCTCCTCTCCCAAGCTCCTCTTTCATCCTCAGGCCCTACTAAGCCCTAAAATCCCTCTCTAAGTCCTTCTCTAACCCCGATCTACCCCTAGGGTTGGTTAAAAACTCCTCCTCTCAAGACATTCTCTCAAAATCAACACCGTGAAAAGATTAGCGAAAAGGTATCATGATTTTACGGTTTAGTTCTCCATTTAAACTTTATTTTGATACTAATATGATATTTTGTATGTGTTTTCTTTGGTATTTCCTCTTTTGGGGGGGGCGGTATCTTGGTATGCATGCATGTGTTTGGTATCTTAGGGTTGTGTCTAAGAGATCTAGGGGTGAAGGATCATCCCCCCCAAGTCCACAAGCTCCAAAAGAGGCCAGATTTAGGAGCTTAGAATGTAAAAAGAGGTTTGAAGAGAATGAGTTTGTCCGAATGCATTGTCGGTACTTAAACAAAGTCTATTTTCAAGAAAAAACACCTCAGATTATTGAGATGGTCACTCATTTTGGCATTGAACAACTGGTATACTGTCAGCATAATGTTAATATTGATTTATGCAAGGAGTTCTATGCCAATTTGACTTGTATTGACTCAGAAAATAATCTTTATGAGTCTAGAGTGGCCGGTGTTACCATCCCCTTCACAGCCATGATTTTGGCTAGTTTCTTAGAGTGTCGGGCTTCAAACAATGTTAATACCTATTTTCCCAACGTTGTTGAGCTGCTTGAGTTTCCAGATGTGACAATTGATCAGATTCATTTGCACTATTTTAGAAGACATAGGCAAGAATCTGAGCGTACCTTTGATGCCAAACCCATGAGTCCATTTAGTCATGTTCTATACAAGATTGTTGTAGAGTGTCTCCTACCCATTGTTACTAAGGGGAGGGCAAGGATTCGATTGCCTCACCTAGTAATGATGTATGCTCTTGAGCGGAGGTTGGACATAGATGTGTCTCTTCATGTGTTTACTTGAATTTGTCACTTTTCCCAAAGTGTTAATGGGAAGATTTATATGTCTTTCTGTCATGTGTTGATTGAGTTTTTCCAGTTGCGAATTGGTATCCGCGTCACCAGTGGTCAGGTTAGGCACATGTCAAAGGATTATGACCAGATCGGTACCCGACAGTTATCCTTGGCAGGTATTGAGATGTAGATTGGGTCTTAGCTATGCAAGAAGATCTAAATCAATTTGAGAGAAGTGAGGTTTGGGAGTTGGTTCCTAGGCCCAATGATTGCACCATTGTAACCACAAGATGGGTCTTTAGGAACAAACTAGATGATCAAGGCGAAATCACTAGGAACAAGGCTAGATTAGTAGCTAGGGGATTTAATCAAGTTGAGGGATTAGATTATGATGAGACTTATGCCCCCGTAGCTATATTAGAGTCTATTAGAATTCTACTAGCCTATGCCGCTCACATGGGTTTCACACTTTACCAAATCGATGTGAAGTCGGCATTCCTTAATGGGATCATTAAGGAAGATGTCTATGTAGAACAACCCCCTGGGTTTGAGGACCCTAATTATCCAAGACACGTTTACAAATTGAGAAAAGCCTTATATGGATTGAAATAAGCTCCCCGGGCTTGGTATAAAAGGCTTTCCTCATTTCTAGTGTCTAAGGGGTTTAGGAGAGGAACAATTGACCCTACTTTGTTCCTAAAATCTAAGGATAAGGGCATATTTGTTGCCCAAGTATATATAGATGATATTATTTTTGGGTCAACAAATAATGACTTCCTATAAGAATTCATCAAATGTATGGAAGATGAATTTGAAATGAGTCTTGTAGGAGAGCTAACCTTCTTTTTAGGACTTCAAGCTAAGCAAACTAATGAAGGAACACATGTTTTTCAAACTAAATATGCTAAGAAAATGTTAAAGAAATTTGACTTAGAAAATGCTAAGGTAACATCTACCCCCATAGGAACCAATGTGAAAATGGATAGTGATCTTGAAGGGAAAATGGTAGACTCTAAGCAATATAGGAGCATGATTGGTAGCCTACTATATCTAACCGCTAGTAAACCCGATATACTTTTTGCGGTAGGTATGTGTGCAAGGTACCAATCTTGTGCCAAAGAGTCCCATTTAGTTGTAGTCAAGAGGATCCTAAGGTATGTCAAAGGTACCCTTAATGTCGGACTTTGATATCCTATAACCCCTAGTGTTGATCTTATTGGATACACCGACTCGGACTATGCGAGTTGTAAGGTAGATAGGAAGAGTACTAGTGGAGGGTGTCAATTCCTTAGGTCTTCCTTAGTTAGTTAGAGTAGTAGGAAACAACTATGCGTTTCCCTATCAACAACGGAGGCGGAATATGTGACAATGGGTGAGTGTGTTTCCCAACTCCTTTGGATCATGCACACTCTAGAAGATTATGAGTTACATTATACCAAGATCAAAGTCTTGTGTGATAATGTAAGTACAATCAACTTGACCAAAAATCCGGTTCACCATTCTAGGACAAAACATATTGAAGTGAAACATCACTTCATTAGAGACCATGTGGCAAGGGGAGACATAGAACTACACTATGTTGAATCAAAGTCAAACCTAGCCGACATTTTTACCAAGTCTCTTCCCGAATCGGAGTTTACATCCTTAAGAAGAGGCCTTGGAATGTATTTTGTAGAAATATAGGATAAACCTTGGGATATTACATTTGGCAAAGTGTGCTTGATCCATTAGGGTGATACACTTGGTTCACTTATGCTTGTGGCATATTGTTGAATCATTAAAAGTATCAAAATATGAAAAATAAACCAACTATGGGGAAGGCAAGTGTTTAATCAATGGACACTTCTCCCAAAGATCATAGTTGGACATTTTAAACCTTTGAAAACCAGTTTATGGTTTATATGTTTTGCTATACTTTTCAAAGATGTTTGATTGCCAAACTAGATTGTGATTTTGATACAAAACTTAGTGGTTTTTAAGGTTTTTGAGATTTTGTCAAAAGTCAAGCATGTTTGAAATTTTATATGGACTGATATTTTTCCTTGATAGAGTATACTATTTCAAACATGTCTGCAAATTTTTAAAATTTTTGGAATTTTCTAGAATTTCTAGAGGGTTTCTGAAATTCGACAGAAAAGCTGAAAAATCTGACTGAAAGCGTATCAGTCGACTGCCCTCTGGGCAGTCGACTTACACGCCCATTTTCAGATTCTATAATCTTTTTCAGAAATCCAACTTTCTCTCATTTGATGCCTTAGGGTTGGGTTGCTTGAGGCAATCATTTTGATGGTGTCAAAGGGGGAAAATGGGTGGTTTAAGTTAGAAGTTTGACTTAGAATGGATGGTTTAAGGTATTTTGTCTAACATAGACCTTGGATGATTAAAAATGGGAAAAGACATGGATTAAGGGGGAGGTTACCTCTTAGGTTTCGATATGTTTTGCATTTATAATGTTGCTTAGTGTTAAGTGGAAACTTAACTTAGATCATGAGTAAAATTGAAAATGGGAGAAGACATGGATTAAGGGGGAGGTTACCTCTTAGGTTTGCTATGTCTTATGTTTTTCAATTGCTATCTATTGTTACTGTTATTGTTGGTTGTTATTTATCTCTAAAATTAAACATATTGCCACACATCAAAAAGGGGGAGATTGTTGAGGCAATCGACCCTAAAATTATTAGAAGATCATGGTTTTAATGTGTGTGTGTGAATATGTTTAAGGTTAGAGTGTTATGTTATATTTGATGTGTGTGATTGAGTTTGGAGGACTTGGAGAATCACACGTGGTGAACATATCCGAGGGACGAGAGCCGAGGGAGGAGGACTCCAAGGGCAAGCCGGGAAGTGGACTTCAAGGGCACACGTGAAGGGTGGCATGGAGACAAGCCAAGGGAAGGCTTGTGTGCGCATCCGAGGGACGAGAGCCAGAGGAAGATGACTTCAAGGGGCGAGCCAAGGGAGTGAACCTGAAGGCACACGTAAAGGAATATGTGAAGAACGGCTGGGAGTTAGTGGGCAGTCGACTGGCCAGAGGGGAGTCGACTGCCAAAACTCACAGAAGGTTTTTAGCCTTTTACCAGTCGACTGGCCCAAAGGCAGTCGACTGGTGTACCCCAACAACTAGCCGTTGGCTAGCAATTAATGCTAGGCCAGTCGACTGCCCCAGGGGCAGTCGACTGGTGCAGGGCTGGACAGACTGTGAGTTTGTCCTGTTCTCCTATAAAAGGAGGACCTTTTTGCACGTGAGCGGTACAGTTCTGTACTATAACGAAGTACTGCTCGTGTGAAAAGCTTTCTCATCTTCCTCTCTCTTCATTCACTACATTCTGTAAAGAGGAAGACAACACCACTGTAAAGGTTTCTCCACCTGAAGGAGATTTTTCATAGTGGAAGTGGTGGACGTGCGTGGATCCTTGGATTAGTCACCTATCTGGGTGGATACTGATAAGTGTCATTTTGATGATCATTTTATATACTTAAATCCGTATTTGACCCATATTTTACTTGTATAATTGTGGATTTACTCTAGGTTCTAGGATTTATACTCTTTTTGGACTTAATTGCAAATTTTGATATTTTCGAGTTGTTTTATCACTAAATTTTTGATCTACTCTTGTAGGCTTGAAGGGATCATGGACCTAGGTCAGGTTGGGTCAAATGTTGAGTCAAAAGCGGACTAGATCAAGCTATCAAGCGTCGACTCATTTGGACCGTCCGATGCAAGAACGGCTAGATCTAGACCATATGAGAACTTCTGATCAATCCGAGCTGGGGTTAAGGCTAATCGAGCGATCAGATCAAGATCTGAGAGTTTCAGCCCAATCGGAGATCATCTAGCCGTTGGATCACGATCAAAGGGATCTATACCATCCATTCAAAGATCAAGGTGATCTGAACCATCCGTTGGAGATCTGGCAGATATGAGCTACCACGAGGATGATCCTGACCTCTTATCAAGATCTGAAAAATTTGAGTCAAATCGGACAAAGATCCACCGTTGGATGAAGCGGAATCAATCTCAGCCGTCCACTACTTTAACTACTTAAACGGCTGCCCTGTTCAGATCTCGGGGTCGCGTCTTCGTTTTTCGCCAGCTGAGTTCTTCATTCCAGTTCTTTTTTTCTTCAGTTTCTTCGCAATTTTCTTTCAATCAGGGGCGTGACCACTTCGAATCATTCTTGGATCGAGATCAGATCGTCGGAATGCTGCTGCTGTGAAGATTGCAGCTCCAATTTGCTCAAAAACAGAGATGAATGAGGGTTTCTTCAGATCTGTTCATTTGATCGATTTAATTCCGTTTGGTGCCACTTTCCATCCATCTGAGCTAGTTGAGGGGTTCTCGGCTGAGCTCTGATCATATTCAAATCATCATCATCAATCTACGAAGCGAGATCGAAGAGATCGAGTGGTTTTTTTTCCAAACTTGAGCAGATTTGCGGCAGATTCGATACATCGACAGATTTTTCCGATGATTGCGAGTTGAAGGGGTTCTTGGCTTGCCCTTGCGTGACGAACAAGGTGGTTTTGAGACAAAGATTGGTCGAGGCTTAGTTTAATTGCATTTCTTAATTTTTCATGCTGTCATATCTATTCCTGCAACAATCCTGTTTCTGCATTCGATTAGCATGCTGTAATTTCCTTTTCTGAATTGTTTCTGTCTCCAATTAGATTTTAATTTTGCACGTAGTTGGCTAGTGAGTTCGATCAGTGATCAATTGAATTTGAATTCAGTTTATTTCCTGCTTTTCTGGTTGCGTGCCAAGTTGCTACTGCATGTCAGCCCTATTTTCTGCATTTCTTTTATTGTTCCTGAACTTTGTATCAGAGATTTCATCTCTTGATTTGTTTTCGCAATTGTTAACTTGTAATTCAGTATCTTAAGTAGTTAGGTTTATTGGCAGTGAACAATTGTACTCAGTTGATCAGATTCAAACCTAGTTGCATCTCTGAATTGATTTTGACTAAACTGTTTGCGTATCAGTTTTCTAAAACTGATCTTGCGTATCAGTCTTTGCTAGGGTTCTGAATTTTATATCCCATAAGTCTTAGAGTCTCTTCTGAAGTTCCATGGTAGCTGGTTCCATTTGTATAGCACTTCCTTTCAATTTCTGCTTCAAGTTTCAGCTGCGTATCATATTTCAGAGTTCTGCTGTTTGATTCTAATTTTTGCAATTTCAGTCACTTGCTTCTAAATTTTGGTGTCAAGAAATTAGTAGCTCTTCTTGATTGCATCTGAACCTTAGATTAGTGATTTGAGTTCAGTTTATCCTTGTTTGTTTCCAGCATTCAGTTTGATACAAGCATGCATGCATTTCGAGTTATTAAGCTTAGCATTTCATTTTCTGCAATGGTTTGATTCAGAATTTTGTATTCAATCTGTTTGTTCCAAATTCGATTGTTACATCAGTAGCTTCACAGTAGTGTAGTGCTGCTCTATTTGTACCAAGTTACAATTCAATACTACATGTAGATTTAGTTTCCGGCACAAGGTGTTCCTTTACTTGGTATCAAGCTTAGTGTTTGAATTCATGCAACTTCAATTCTGTAATCTCATTTCTATTACTGCTGCATTCAATTCCGAATTTCAGTCCTTAATTCATGCATTTCATTTCATTAATAGCCTTGTTCTTCAAGAGATGTGATTAGTTCATTTCTTAGGTTGTTTCATATTGAGTATCAAGTTTTCATTTCTTTTTATTGCCTTTCCTTGTCTATTTGAAACCAAACACCAGACTTTATTTGAAACCCAAAAACATTGACGACACATAAACTCGAGCACGAAGCACACAGCTTGAACTAACCCTTGGAAAAATACGACCTGTGGCCCCTTTACTACGTTTTCATATTTTTGATTGCAAAAAGGGTTTCCAGCACTTTTATAAATTCTAAATTCTGACGGATCCACACAATTCGTGACAACTTTAATTAGCTAAATCAGGTCCATCAGATACCAAGTAAACTTTTATTGTTAGCATTGTTTGTACTGTCTTTTGCATATTATTGTTTCCGCTGCGCTAACAATCTTGTAGAGAAGTCAACGAAAAAGTGCTATTCACCCCCCCTCTAGCACACCAGTCGATCTATCATAATCGAATTTTGCTATGTATTATGTCTTTAGGTAGTATCCAGATATTGTCCGATAATACGATATAACTTGTTTTATGTTTAAATAAATGTAAGCCTGTCTTGATCATACCTGAGTATTTCAATAAAATGACATGATTTTGTCACAACTTATAGAATTATATAAAAGTTTGCCTATAAATAATTAATTTAATACATCATGATTAAATATTATAAAAAAATATTTTTAAAATAGAAAAAAAATTGATGTGCTCACTTTGGGCCCGAAGTCATCTGATATTAGGCCCAACTTGTGCCAGAATATCTCTGATTTCAGGCCCAACGTGGGCATGAATAGCTCTGATTTCAGGCCCTATGCAAACCAAAATAGGAATATTCTTTTCCAAATTATAAATAAATATGTATAATATAGACATATAGAAATAAAAATTAGTGGTTATGGATGTGAAAAAAACTATATGTATGATAGATAATAAAATATATTTTTAAAATTTAAAAAATATGAGTCCCTGTTGGGCCTAAAGTCCTTTGATTTCAGGCCCACATTTGGCTTGAAATGTTTTGATTTCAGGCCTACGTTGGGCCTGAAATCAGAGGATATCAAGCCCAATGTGGACCTGAAATCATAAGATTTCGGGCCCTTTGCAAACTAAACTAGGATTATTCTTTTCTAAATTATAAATAAATATGTATAATATAAACATATAGAAATAAAAATTAGTAGTTATAGATGTTATATCTATGAAATCAAAATAATTGATATTAAAATAAAATATGAGTCCAAGTTGAGCTTGAAATCAGAGGATATCAGGCCCAATGTGGGCTTAAAATCATAGGAGAACATGAAGATATAATTAAGGTTAAACATATAGATAAAGATTAAGTAAAAACATGAAGATATAAATAAGGTTAGACACCACATATGAGAACAATTAAAGAGATAAGGATGATTTACTAAAACAAGCTCTGATTCTGCATTATTGCTGCATCGTTCTGTGTCAACTGATACATTATAAGAACATAATTAAAATTCATTAGGACTAAGTTTAGACACCACAAATACCATCTCCTAGCTAAACTCTAACTAGTGATATCGAGTATTGAAAAATCCAAATACCCTAAGTCCATCAATGGGTTTCCACCGAAACCCACGGATGAACCTACAAAATTCCTATTGCAACAAATTCTGAAAATATGAGTTGATGGTCTGAAATCCTAATTCGGTTAGCAAAGAGCCTGAAATCCTATGATTTCAGGCTCACATTGGGCCTGATATTTTCTGATTTCAGACCCACATTGGGCCTGATATCCTCTGATTTCAGGCCCAACTTGGACTCATATTTTTTTAATTTTTAAAATATATTTTATTATCTATCTTAATTATTTATTTTCCACTTTTATAATTTTATTTTAATACCATTTATTTTGATTTCATAGATATAACATCTATAACCACTAATTTTTATTTCTATAACTTTATATTATATATTTATTTATAATTTGGAAAAGAATATTCTTATTTTGGTTTGCAGAGGGCTTGACATCCTCTTATTTCAAGCCCACGTTGGGCCTGAAATCCTCTTATTTCAGGCTTACGTTAAACCTGAAATCAAAGATATTCAGGCCCAAGTTGAGCCTGAAATCAGATGACTTCAGGCCCAACATGGACTCAAATTTTTTTCTATTTTAAAAATATTTTTTATAATATTTAATCATGATTTATTAAATTAATTATTTATAGGCTGATTTTTTTTATAATTTTATAAGTTATGACAAAATCCTCTCATTTTATTAAAATACTCAAGTATGATCAAGACATGCATACATTTGTTTAAACTTGAAACAAGTTTAAATGTATCGTATTATCGGACAACATCTGGATACTACCTAAATACACAATTCATAGCAAAATTCGATTCCTTACAGACCATCAACTTATATTTTCAGAATTTGTTGCAATAGTACTTTTGTTGGTCCATTAGTGGGTTTCGGTGGAAACCCGCTGATGGACCTAATATATTTGGATTTCTCAATACTCGTTATCACTAGTTAGAGTTGAGTTAGGAGATGATATTTGTGGTGTCCAAACTTAGTCCTAATGAATATCAATTATGTTCTCATACCGTATCAGTTGGCACAGAATGATGCAGCAATAATGCAGAAATCAAAGGGCCTGAAATCAGAGCTATTCAGGCCCACGTTAGGCCTGAAATCTAATTATTCAGGCCTAACATGGTCCTGAAATCAGAGGACTTTAGGACTAATCTATGATCATATTTTGCTTATATTGAATTAAATAAGCTGAAATATATCATAGTATTGGAATACCTCTTGAAGTGATAACATTAACAACAACTAATTTTTTTACAATACTATCGCTTGTACTAGATACAAAATATGTAGATTCAGTTCTCCTGCTTACAATATATATATACTTCAAGCAAAATATTCCTGCATACATATACCAGTAACTCAAGAACCTGGGGCTGACAACATTCTACAAGTCCTTCGATTATGACCAAGTTGTTTGCAACAAGTGCATTTGAGTTTTACCTTCCAATTGTGTCTCAACTCAATCCGTGTCTTCTTTCGTCTACCGGGCAGCACAAGGCTACGGGGACATAGAACTATAATATTGTTTACGCCCTTAGACCAAGACTCCTTGCTTCGACAAGGATAAATACAATCCAAGTAAATAACATTACAATTTTGTGAATAAAAAAATGCTCACAATATGCGAGTGTATCCATGTTCTGATGAATGATGAGGATAATAATATGTGAGCAAGGGAGTCCTGAATTTTGAAACTCCACAATTGACAATATTTTTTTTACCAAATCAACAATGTATGAAGCACCTCATATCTCTACTTCTATTTCTGTTTGAGAGTACGGGTGAACCTTATATGCTCTAGCTTTTTCTCTCCTTGAATCCATATCTTTTGTGGTATGAGGTGTCAAAGCAACATACCATTTTGAGACTTCCTCTCTACGATTAAAGAACTATTAAGTTACCTTTCTGTTGGTGTAGGAAGCATCATATCGAACCTTGTTTTGATATTGGCAAAGGATTCAAAGTTAAGTGTTATTTGTGATCTAATAAAGTTACTCAAGTGTGCAGAAACAAAGTCCTAGCGAAGGGCTGCTAGGCACCTGGCTAAGGACTGCCAGGAAACAAAGTCCTAGCGAAGGGCTGCTAGGCACCTGGCGAAGGGCTGCTAGGAAACAAAGCCCTAGCGAAGGGCTGTTAGGCACCTGGCGAAGGACTGCTAGGATACAAAGCCCTAGCGAAGGACTGCTAGGCACCTGGCGAAGGAATGCCAGGATACAAAGCCCTAGCGAAGGATTGCTAGGCACCTGGCGAAGGAATGCCAGGATACAAAGACCTAGCGAAGGACTGCTAGGCACCGGGCGAAGGACGACTTGGTACCTAAGCCCTAGCGAAGGACTGCTAGGCAAAAGTCTAACCGGAGAAACCGGTTGGCAAAAGGTAAACTCTCCTGAGTGGAGTAGGTGAGGACGTGTTCCCCGTCGAGGGAACAATAGGCGTCGGTTCGACCTAGGGTTCCATTTTGGAGACCCAAAGTCAGAACCAAGACAGCTAAGATTGTATAATCATAACATATTCTTGTTTTATTGTATTTGCAACTAACCCTGGATGCAGGACCAAAGGAACGAGTCTCTGCAACTCAGAACGCCTCAAGGGAGAGAGGCAGCAGCTGAGTAGGGTGCCCCGGAGGTCCCGGGTGCCCCCAAGGTCAAGGCAAAGCAGTAAACAAAAAAAGCACTTCAAAGGCTTACTGGGGCAGGCGCCCCCTGCGTCCCGGGCGCCCCTAGTGCCTAGGGCGCCCTGGGTTCAAGCCAACGAAGTGAACCGGTCGAGAAGCCAGCAGACCAAGTCAACCGGGGCGCCCCCAGCGTCCCGGGCGCCCCCACAGTCAAACCTCAACCCTACTCGAGCGGGATAAGGGCTGACCGAGATTGTTGCGGATCGAAGGCCACGTGGAGGGCGCCCCTAGCGTCTCGGGCGCCCCCAGAATCACTATATAAGGAGCTCGACCCCCAAGGCTTCTAAACACAACTTTCCAACGCCAATACGCTCTTCTACTCAAGCGCTCTGCCCCAGAAACCTCCCATCTCGAGATTGAAGCGCCGACGACGACCCTCTGCTCCGAAGAACAATCCACACCGGGCGTCGGTAACAAAAGAGCTTAATTTTCTATTTACTATACTGTAACTATAAAATTTCTCTGTAAACATTTGCGCACATATAGAATTGCCTGCAATAAACGATCAACGACCGTGGGCCTTGGAGTAGGAGCCGACCGCGACTCCGAACCAAAAAAAATCACCTGTGTTTGGTTTGTGTGTTCTCTATTTTCTGCTGCTTATTCTCTTTACGAATCCGAAAACGTTTTACGATATTCACCCCCCCTCTATCGTTCTTCTCGATCCAATAAGTGGTATCAGAGCGGGGAAGCTCAAATTTGGTGCAACCACCAATTTGAGAGTTTTTCGGATTTACGAAAGTTTTTTATTTCTTTTTCGTTAATCGAGGTTGGTGCAACACCACTCGATCTTTTTCGCCTTATATTTCAAATAAATATTATCTGTAGGTGGGTTTAAAATATTCTTACGTATTTTCAATTTTGAATTCTCATTTTTTCACCATAAGTTAGAATTGTTAAAACGATCAATTTTTGAAAATTTGTCATAATTTTTTTATTATTTTAATATTTTTTCTCGAAATTCGTGCTACCCTAATTCGAGCAAATTTTTTTCCAAACATTGACTTCTTACTTTTTTTCATCATTAATCAGAATTGTGAAAGTCAACATTTTCAAAAATTTGTCATAGCTTTTTATTATTATTTTATCTCGAAATTCGTGCAATATTTTTTTGGCTATATCTTTTCTCTCCCGCACTACTAATCCAAGACCAAGTCTTGGTACATTTCTGTTATTTCTCTTGTGTGCAAGGTTTAAACTAAATGGCCAACCAAGAGTGGAACAGTGCCCGTCCACCGCTATTCTCCGGTGAGAACTTTAATTTTTGGAGAAGTCGGATGGAGTCCCTTCTGAAAGCCCACATGGACCTATGGCTGATCATCCAAATGGGATTCTCTTTTCCCGTAGAAGATGATTTATCAATCGAGTGGGATAAATTGGATGAACGAACTCTCAACCAAATCGAGATCGATGCAAGGGCAATTGTAATTATACAATGTGGCATAACCAAGGAGCAACTCGAGCTAGTAGGTCCATGTAGATGTGCTAGAGAAATCTGGGAAAAATTGATTAAACTTTATCAAGAGATCTCAGATGAAGAAGAAGATCAGGTAAATTATCTTGCCCTTTCGGTCCAAGCACAAACAGCCGAGTCAGAGTCTGAACCCGAATCCAAAGTCGAACCAGAATCAGATGACGAATTGACTGAGACGGTAACCGATTTCGAATTCTTTTCAAAATTAGAATTAAATAATCAAACAGACATTGTAATGGTCGAGGAAGGTGTAAATTCTATTACAGAGAAAACTCCTAAAGAACCACCAAAGAAGGAGCTTCAACCAGTACTCGAGTCGGACTTAGACACAGAATCAGAAAAAGAGCCGAGATCCGAGACAACGAGAATAAAGGGGGAGATTCCCAATAAGGAATCAAAGGGTAAAAGTGTAAATTCAGATTTTAAAAATCATGTAATTTGTTACACATGCAGGGAGAGAGGGCACTACCAAAGTGAGTGTCCTACTCGTAAGATTCAAACGACACCACCTACGGCAACAAAGGAACCAGTTCCAAAAGCACGAAAGGACAAAAGTCGCATTCAATGCTTCAAGTGCCAGGAGTTCGGGTATTACAAAAGTGAATGCACAGATAAAAGAGCTACCAAGAATGCCGGACAAACAATCGACAAAGGTAAATTTACAGTATTTGAAAATCCATTATTTACCTTGAATAATGTGATTGATTCATGTAAATTAATTAAGGCAAATTTTAGAAAATTGAAACAAGAAAATGAAACCCTAAAACATAAGGTCAATATGTTAGAAAATTCAATTCATAATCTTGCTGATTTCGAAAATCCGGAGTATTACTCCAATTGTGACCTTACTTAGATAATTGTTTGCTTTAATTGTGTGTTTCTTTTTATTTTTACTTTTGTTTTTTTTTGAATTAGGATTGACTTGTTTAAGGACTAAAGAGTTACTTAAAACTTGAAAACCTAGTATTGGGTGGAGGTGAGATGATAGTACGTTAGAAAAGCCTTTTCTAATAAGGTCAAGTATACACTACTTGGTCCTTTTAGACTGGTGAAACTAGCTGAAGCTACCGATCCAAGACCCAAACTAGTTAGACCAAAATCTTTCAAGGAGTAACTTGAAGATGAATTTTCTATAAAAGGCTTTGTCAAAGAAAGGGTTGATGATCCAATAAGGCTACGGCCAAAGAAGGCCTAGTGCCTCGCCAAGACCTGGAAGCCAATTATAGAAAATCAAATTCACTTTACTATTGTCAGATTTGAATCTAACATAAATTTTAAGTAAATCTTAGATTCATAACAAATGTTTTCAAAATGAATAAACTTAACTATTTTTTAAATTAAAATGGTTATCTCACAAAACCCATAAGGTTAACATGTTTGATCATGTAGAACTGGGTGAGATATCTAGGACCTAAGAATATATATCACTATCCTTTTAAATAAAACTCAAAGTGCTTTCAAAAGTTATTTAAAATTATCTCTATTTTTTCAAACTAATTTAGTTTACTATACCCCACTTTTTCATCTCTAACATTTTTTTTTCAAAATATTAAATTTCATATCACAATAGACTCGTTTTAAATAGAATTTAGGGTTTGTTTGATTTAGTTATTTGATTGGTCAAACATAGTCAACTGAGTCAAACTTGGTCAACACAATCAACCCTAGTCAACATAGTCAAACATGGATATCACTGAAGTCCCCTAGGACATTAGATTGTGTTAAACGGTACAGGGGGAGTTCAAATTAAAAGAAAAAGTTTAAAAAATACTATGCCTTCAAATAATCACTATATTTTTCAAAAATTGTGCTTTACAGAAATCATTATTATTTCAAAATGTTTTTCGAAAACGGGGCTTATGCTTTAAAATTATCTTCATTTCAAATTGAATTTTCTAAAATTATATTACCATACTGTTATTCAAAACTATTCTTTTGATTTTAATAAACCCTAAAGACACAGAGGAAGGTCCACTTCATTATCTATAAGGACTCCTAGGATGTGTCAAATTTAGGGGAAGTCTAAATCAAAAGAAGATTTTCTGATAAGTTTTTTTTTACAATTATTTGTTTTGAATTATTAAATAATTCCTGTGGGTTGAACCAACCCTAAAGACTCAGAGGAAGAGTACTTGTGATCAACAAGCTTCCTAGGACTGGGTCAAGTTTAGGGGGAGGTCAAACTGAAGGATTTGCTAATTTCAAAATTATATGTTTTCATGTACTGCATTATTTAAATCCGTCTGAAAACATAAGGGAGTTTGTTTAAATACTTTCATTATAAAAAAAATACTTATAGAAAATAATATTTACTTGAGTTTGAAGAGTTTCCAGGACACTTAGGGAAAATATCCTTGTAGTTAACAAGGTTTTCTAGGATATTTTTCAAAAATGCTTATACTTATACTTTTATTTTTCAAGTACTTATACTTTTCAAAAATGTCCTTGTAGTTAATCAAGTACTTATATTTTTCAAAAATGCATATTATGTCTAAAAGTACTTATACTTTTCAAAATATAATGTTTTCAAAAGTACTAATACTTTTTAAGGCATTAATGTTTACAAAGTACGAATATTTTTGCACAATACTAACATATTTCAAAGATCAATTTATTCAATCTTGTTCAAAGTGAAAATGTCTACAAAATTATTTTTAAAATTGCACAATACCTTTTTAAAGTGGAATTTTGTTGGTGCAATTTAAGCTTTTGCTATGCTTTCAAGAATTATACTAAGTATTTTTATGTTTTCAAAACTTATAAGCTCTGATACATAAATTTAAAATGTCTTTCAAAATATATTTTTCAAGAGTTCTTTATTGATATATGGCCAAGGGGGAGAGTAGAAAAAGTGAAAATTAAATTCTTCCTTAAACTTTTTTCCCTTTTCAAAGAAAGTTAATTTTAGAAATGGTCTAAAACATAAGGAGAAGAATTTCACATTAAGGGGGAGAAAAAGGAATTTTTTTTTCTTTTTCAAAAAGTGCTTCAAAAATTTCTAAAGTATTTCTAAGTGTTTCAAAATTTTTTAAGTGCATCTTTTTTAAGTAAAATTTTTCTTAGTAAACAAAATTTGTCTGAGCAAAAACTTTTTGAAAATTTTGGTAAATGTTTCTAAGAAAAGTTTTTTGGTGAAAAACTTGTCGAAAAATTTCTTAAAGATTGTGTTTTTCAAAATGCACAAAGTGTTTCCAAGCAAATTTTTCCAAGTGTGCAAATTTTTTTTGTAAACAAATTTTTCCCCAATTCTCAAAGTTGAATCTTTTTAAGGGAAATGTGGCTTCAAAATTTTGCCTAAGTAAACTTTTTAGTAAAATTCTTTTTGCAAAGCCATGTAAGTAAAAGTTTTGTTTAACAAAATTTAGGATTGCAAAACTTTTCTAAGTGTAAAAAGTTTTTTGGTGCAAACACTGTAACTCTCTTTTGAAGAAAAAACACTCTGTCAAAAACTTAGAAGTTTTTAAAACTCTCTATTAGAAACCTTGCTCGCCCATTATGTTTTTGATATATGTCAAAGAGGGAGGAAGGGTCAAAGTTAAGTATTTTATAACACAAGTATTTAGGGTTTTAGGGGGAGTATAAGAAATAAAAGATTTTTTTTTTCAAAATCTTACCTTATGTTCTTAACTGTTATAAAGTTTTTACTTAACGTTGAATTGTGTATAATTGCGATACTTCATTTTTACCTTATGTTCTTAACTGTTATAAAGTTTTTACTTAACGTTGAATTGTGTATAATTGCGATACTTCATTATTACCTTATGTTCTTAACTGTTATAAAGTTTTTACTTAACTTTGAATTGTGTTGTCATAAATCAAAAAGGGGGAGATTGTTGGTGCAGGAAGCACCATATCGAACCTTGTTTTGATATTGGCAAAGGATTCAAAGTTAAGTGTTATTTGTGATCTAATAAAGTTACTCAAGTGTGCAGAAACAAAATCCAGCACCTGGCTAAGGACTGCCAGGAAACAAAGTCCTAGCGAAGGGCTGCTAGGCACCTGGCGAAGGACTGCCAGGAAATAAAGCCCTAGCGAAGGGTTGTTAGGCACCTGGCGAAGGACTGCTAGGATATAAAGCCCTAGCGAAGGGCTGCTAGGCACCTGGAGAAGGACTGCCAGAATACAAAGCCCTAACGAAGGACTTCTAGGCACCTGACGAAGGAATGCTAGGATACAAAGCCCTAGCGAAGGACTACTAGGCACCTGGCGAAGGAATGCCAGGATACAAAGACCTAGCGAAGGACTGCTAGGCACCGGGCGAAGGACGGCTTGGTACCTAAGCCCTAGCGAAGGACTGCTAGGCAAAAGTCCAACCGGAGAAATCGGTTGGCAAAAGGTAAACTCTCTTGAGAGGAGTAGGTGAGGACGCGCTCCCCGTCGAGGGAACAGTAGGCGTCGGTTCGACCTAGGGTTCCATTTTGGAGACCCAAAGTCAGAACTGTAGGGTTTTTCGGGCCACGAAAACCGCTTTTTCGCGTCGCGGAAACCCCGAAAGCCCCAATAGAAAGGATCCGAGCGAAGAAAAATATTTCAAAAATTTACGAGTGCTCGTTTACATGCTTCAAAACCGATCTACACCTAGATCTATTAGAGAAGAGAAAACTACCTTCGATGCGTGCCCCGCAATTCCCGCTCGCTCCTCGGTTGGTGTCGGATCTCAAGGATGCAAAGTAGCAACCCTCTAGAAGTATCCACACAAGCAAGAGAGTGGAGAGGAGAGCCCAAAAGTGTGCTAGCACTTCTTGGCGTCTCGGCAAGATGAGAGGAGAGGGAGAGCAAAAATGAAACCAAAACCAAGTTAGGAGAAGAATCAATCACCACCCCACAAAACTCATTTTTGTGTGTTTAAGTGGCCGGCCACCACCTTTGGTAATCCCCTTAATGGCCATTATTGGCCATTAAGTGGCCGGCTACCACCTTTGGTAACCCCCTATTTGAATTCAAAATTCAAATGGGGAGGTTACGTAGCCTTGATGATGATGCCAAGTCATCACTTGGTCAAGTCAAGGTGATGTGGCTTGAGTCAAGTCAAACTTGCCTCTTATGGACTTTCCATATTTAGCCAAAGTCAAACTTTGACTTCATTATTCTCCCATGATTAGATTCATCCAACACTTGGATCAAACTCGAGTCCAACTCAAGTTGTCTAATTTGAGTCAAGTCAAACTTGCCTTTTATGGACTTTCCATATTTAGCCAAAGTTAAACTTTGACTTCATTATTCTCCCATGATTAGATTCATCCAACACTTGGATCAAACTCGAGTCCAACTCAAGTTGTCTAATTTGAGTCAAGTCAAACTTGCCTTTTATGGACTTTCCATATTTAGCCAAAGTCAAACTTTGACTTCATTACTCTCGGTCCATCATATGGACTTATTCTCCATCTATTGCTCTATGTGTGTGACCCTATAGGTTCTTGTAACGTTGGCAATGCCCTTAAACCTATTTAAGGACATAAGCAATGAGAGGTATCTAGCAACACATCATTGCTACCCAAGTTACAAGAATGTCGAGATCCAACATCACCATTGTGACTAATAATTGTGACCATCACAATATGTGACAACGTCCTTCTATCCTCGATATCTAGATTGATCTTTCATGAGGCATAGACCGTGTCATCCTCAAATCAATCTATATGTCTTGATCTCCAAGTAGACTCACTATAATCAAATAAGCTCAATATCTAATATTGCCTTATTTGGGCATGGCCATGCACTTAGTGGTCTTACTCTATCAAGAACGAAGATATCACTCCTGTCATATAGGAGGGATAGATCCCATCTACGTTACTCACATCCCTCCGCATAATTTGTTACAAACCCAGTAATCGCCTTTATAGTCCACCCAGTTACGGGTGACGTTTGACGAAGCCAAAGTACGTAACTCCTTATGTAGGGAACTATGGTAACTTCAGGTCTAGGACTATAGTCATACTAATAGTCACATGAGAAAGTATATGACACTCATATAACGATCCATGATTCTTTCTCATGGCGGGCCATTCAGTATACATTCTCTAATGTATACCCATGTGTCAACTTGATATCTCATATCCATGACTTGTGAGATCAAGTCATCATGTTGACCTACATGCTAGTCTCTATGCATTAACATTGTCCTTGAATGTTAATACTTGACTAGGAATAATTAAGAGTAGTGTTCTCTATATCATCTCACTATCGATTCAACTAATCGATTGATATAGATAAGAACCTTCTACTCAAGGACGTTATTATACTAAGTTATTTGGCACCAATACACATAAGTACAATAACCATAAGAAATGCCTTTATATATAAGAAATATATACAAGAATATGATACAATGAGTCCAAAAAGTAATCATCATATGATTGGCTCTAGGGCTCTCACTAACAAGAACCAAGACAGGTAAGGCTGTATAATCATAACATATTCTTGTTTTATTGTATTTGCAACTAACCCTGGATGTAGGACCAAAGGAACGAGTCTCTGCAGCTCAGAACGCCTCAAGGGAGAGAGGCAGCAGCTGAGTAGGGCACCCTGGAGGTCCCGGGCGCCCCCAAGGTCAAGGCAAAGCAGTAAACAAAAAAAGTGCTTCAAAGGCTTACTGGGCCAGGGCGCCCCCTGCGTCCCAGGCGCCCCCAGCGTCCCGGGCGCCCCCAGTGCCCAGGGCGCCCTAGGTTCAAGCCAACGAAGTGAACCGGCCGAGAAGCCAGCAGACCAAGTGAACCTGGGCGCCCCCGACGTCCCGGGCGCCCCCACAGTCAAACCTCAGCCCTACTCAAGCGGGATAAGCGCTGACCGAGATTGTTGCGGATCGAAGGCCACGTGGAGGGCGCCCCCAGCGTCTCGGGCGCCCCCAGACTCACTATATAAGGGGCTCGACCCCCAAGGCTTCTAAACACAACTTTCCAACGCCAATACGCTCTTCTACTCAAGCGCTCTGCCCCCAGAAACCTCTCATCTTGAGATTGAAGCACCGACGACGACCCTCTGCTCCGAAGAACAATCCACACCGGGTGTCGGTAACAAAAGAACTTAATTTTCTGTTTACTGTACTGCAATTATAAAATTTCTCTGTAAATATTTGCGCACATATAGAATTGCCCGCAATAAATGATCAACGACCGTGGGCCTTGGAGTAGGAGCCGACCGCAACTCCGAACCAAGTAAAATCACCTGTGTTTGGTTTGTGTGTTTCTCTATTTTTCGCTGCTTATTCTCTTTACGAATCCGAAAACGTTTTACGATATTCACCCCCCTCTATCGTTCTTCTCGATCCAATACTTTCTTCTTGTATTATCAATTAACCTGTTTATGGGAAGTTCACGTATAGTCTTGAACAAAGCATTTAAACTCTCCATGCAATTAGTGATTAGCATTTTGTACCTTCTCCCAGTAAAGTGTGCATTAGCCCACATTTTAGGGTCAATGTTCTGAAGCCACTTATGGGCATTTGGATATTTTTCAAGCATTGACTGCATTATGAGATCATATTAGAGTGTTGTGTTTGCTCGTGCTGCTGCCCAAAACAAACCTAAAGCTGCTCTACTTCCAGTATCAGTTACTATATTACAAGACATATGGTGACAATAAAAAGCATGATGTGTGTTTGTGTACACTTTTCTAACTGCTAATATAATGCCACGATGTCTATCTGATACTATGGTCATTAACTGTTCATCGACAGCAAAAAATCTCTTTGTATGCTCTAAAAATCACTCCCATGCAGACCCACATTCAACTTCAGCTATTCCAAAGGCAACTGAGAGAATATTGTCATTACCATCGATCGTTGTAGTAATCAGCAATACATCCGGATACTTCCCTCTTGGATGTATTACATCAATTCCGATAAGTTTACGCAAATAAGACCTGCACACCCTTCGACAACACCAAAACCCCAAAAAACACTGCTGGAACTCATTGTTACTATTCCTGTATAATGCCACATAAGTTTCAGGATCCCTAGCTCTTAACTCACGCAGATATTGTGGAAGATCTCTATATGCCTCATCATAATCTCCAACGACCTTTTTCAATACTTTCTCCCTAGCTATGTATGCTTTTCTGTATGATATGGTCACTCCAAATCTAACTTTAATATTTGATATAATCATACTTGATTTGTATTGTTCATTATGAAGAAATTGCTCTTCAACAAAAGACACAACAAATGACGACGAACATACATGATGATAAGCACTTTCCCTAATAGTTCCACATTTGTGTTCCTTTACATATTTTGTAACAGTGAACTCCACTTCCTCCCGGGCAACTACTCTCCATGTACATGGTTGGTTGAAGCATACTGCTTTAACTCTATTTTTTTGGGTGTCAACTGAGTTATATCTCATATGCTTAACCATGACATGTTCCACAAGTGCATTATTGAATTCTTGTCTAGATGGAAAAATTTGCCCCACAAAAAAATCATGCTCATCTAAAAATATCATGCTCATCTCTTGCCTCTACCTCTCCAATTGGCCCATTTAGCAATCGGGAATTGAAAATATAAGGATCATCAACTATTAGAAACTCTTCCTATAAGTCACTATACTGATCTGGAGAAAATTCATATTGCTCAATTTGTATATCATCAGCTTGGAATTCTAGTACCCTTGTACTGAGTTGTAATTTATCTGCATTTCAGATTTCATGATCTTCCTTCTCACTCCAGGTTAGCTCAAAGTATTGAACAAGTCTTGTAGAAGAATTCAGACACTCATTTTCTAGATTACTTACTTCTTCATTTAGATTAAATGTCAAATTCCTTGTAATTCTATTACCACTATACTCGGAAGATAATGAAATATTATTACTGGTTATTTCTGCTCCATTTTCCATGACAACATTATCATCAAGAGTATTCCATATCTCAAAGAGAATTTCATCAACAACATTATTATTCCTGAAAAATAAATTACAATTAAATTTGACAATCTTTCAAATTCATAATCAAATGTTTCAATAATTTAAAAAACAAATAAGGATCGATACAGATCCAATCAGGATTGATATAAATCCAATCAGTCCATTAGTGGGGCTTGATATGATATGATATCAGGGCTACGATGAGCTTGATATAAGAAGATATCAGACCCTCTTAGGGCCTGATATCTTACCATATCAGACTTGAAGGGATCTGATATCATTTGATTTCAGACTCTAGGAGGTCCTGATATCCTTTGATATCAGGCCCTCCTCAAGCCTAATATGGTAAGATATCAGGGTCTGATATTCGATATCAGGCCCTCCTAGAACTTGATATCCTTTGATTTAAGACCCTAGGAGGGTCTGATATCCTTTGATATCATATCAGGCCCTAGGATTTCAAGCCTGATATCAAAGGATATCAAGCTCGAGGTCGTATTCAAGTATGAATTTATCGTAAGTTTACATAAATTTTGAAAATCTTATTTATGTAATGCATGACATTTTTTAATATGTCCTTTGGTAAAAATGAAATCGTAATATGTTTTTTTAGTAATTATGAATTTTCATATGTATTGTTTGATAAAAAAGACGTTTTTTTTAAAAACAAAAGTGGAATAAATTTTCGTTACCCACTCGTTGACTTGTATCACCTGTCCCAACCAATAAGTTGCAACCATTAACCATGAGACGGCGATTGATGGTGGTTGGCCCTCTACTTCCCTGAAGTGAGTTCAAAAACAAACCCTCTTGAGCAATGGCACCTCTTATATTTCTCCGCACCTTGCGTCTTCAATAGCAAAGCGCCTGCGGTTTTCCCACCGACCACCACACTTTTCATTAATCCGCAGCGAGAGCGAAAGGGAGAAGAAGAGGCGAAAAGGGCAGATCCCGATGGGTCGAAAGATGCTGCACGTCATGACGCCGGTGGAGGAGGTCGACGTCTCCGCCGTCAAGTACAAGCCCCAACACATCCAAGGTGCCCGGTGCTGATCCCCTGATCTCGATTTAGGGCTGTCATCGCGGGACGCATCTTCCGATGCATAACCCTAAATGCGCCGTGATGGACTCGCTGAGGGGTTTAATTTCTTTTGTGTGTGTGTGCTTGTTGGTATCTCGCAGCTCCCCATTTGACTGGCTATGGGTTTTTGCTTTTCACTTGGTTGATGGAAGCCCCGGTTCTTGGTTCTCTCATCGCCCGTTTCTTGAAAGAACAGAATGGCCTGACGAAGGTCGGATTTTTTACTGTCTTTCTTGTCCCTTTCTGTGGATGGCATGATTCAAATTCGATTGTCTATCGTGCAGATTTTGAGGAATACTGTGATTCCCGAGCGGCCGATGTTTAAGCCAGAGTACCCACCTCAAGGTAAGACGTGTAAAGCTATAAGCGACGCAAATATCCATGGATGGCTTATATTAAGACTCAGATAGTGACTCTTTATCTGTGTTTTTTTTTCTGTTCATAGTATCTTGCTAAATTATCCACTTCTCCCTAATTTATTATGTCACATGCACAGTAAGACTTAAAATTTCACCATGGAGTTTCACAATGTTCAACTGAGTTGGTGTCTAGTCTGCAGTAACACCAATAAAGAACTAACAGCAACATGTTCAGACTTGCAATTGCATTCCTACTCTATCAGTAGATAGTTTATGGGCACAAAGAAGATTATAGGCAGTTTATCCTTAATTGATGTTCCTTTTGGACTAGGATTATATCTGATGACCCTGTCTGTTTGTTGAGCATACAATGTGTAAAGTGTGTAAAAATTTCAGAGCCAGAGCCTGGAGTAGTTTTCCTAGGCGATGATAGACACCCTGTTGAACGTGTTCAAACAGCACTGGAGTGTCTCCCAAGCTATGATTCTTCTCGAGAATGGGATCATGATACTTCATCGCCATTTCTATACTGGAAAATTCGCGACTATGCACATGCATATAGAAAAAATTTTACGACTCCATCTATTGTAAGTTGACAAAGATTGTGAAGCTTTGCTGCTTTTAGACAGAAGAGTGACTCAACTTGGATTTGATGTAGGTTGCAGAGCACATTATTTCTGTTGTGGAAAAGTCCAATGCACCATTTCTGGTCTCTTTTAGTGCGGATGAAGTGAGGAGGCAAGCCTCAGTTTCCACTCAAAGATTTGGAGATGGTGAAGCTAGTTCATACACAGTTTTTGAAGTGATGATTCCTATTTTCTTTGACTTTGTGTCCTTCATTTGAGAAAAATTTTCAATGGAACATCCAGGAAAACCCATTTCCATCTTAGATGGTATATTTATGGCCATTAAAGATGACATAGATTGCTGTCCCCACCCAACTAAAGGTTGTATAGTCAAATCTTTTGTTAATCAATTTGACTAATTCTTGGAGACGAGTTAAATATTGTTGGCTTAATTTGTCTCCTGATTCAGGTGCTACAACATGGTTTCACAACGTTCATACTGTCACGGAAGATGCAATATGTGTTTCTAGACTACGAAGTTGTGGTGTGATTTTCATAGGAAAAGCAAACATGCATGAGTTGGGGCTTGGAACAACCGGGAACAACCCCAATTATGGGTACAATAGTCCTTTTTCTATGATGTTATGCTCTTTATAGATTGTGACAAGATTTATTCCAAAATTTATATTGTGACCATACCTGCTCTAACTACTCAATTCTACTAATTAATCAGCTAATCTTACTAATTCAGCATCATATTTTTATTGGTTGTCTAATTGATACATGCTGATTGGTATGACACCTATAGTTTTGAGATCATTAATTTCATGAAAACCAGTACAAATGCAATAAAAGTTAGCATATATCTACCTATCTTTATGTATGCATGTTGGAGAAGATCAATCATCCTTTGTGTATTTCCATAAAATTGCTATTGGAAATCATCTTTTCCCCTTGTCATATCCTTGCTGTCTTTCAGTCCTTGTATTCCTACATACTGAAATTTTATTTTTTTTAAACTAGCATATTTCAAGAATCAGCAGCATAGAGAACACATGGGTGCATGCTGCAAAAGTTCATAGTTGAGTCTTACAGTCCTAAACCATGCAATCCAAAAACTTGACGGAGTCAGTTTCTAGTAAATTTTAGCTACATCATACTTGTATCATACTAATGATTACATACTGGTTTGGTGGAATGTTCAAACTTGCTGAAGATTAGCATTTAATATTTAACATAGATAGTAATCACGGTTATAAATATTTCTGCCCAGCTTGAGGAATGTTTCGAATAATAGGGATGACATATTTGGTTTGACACCTATAATCACCTCCAATTCCATGGAGGCTATCCTTTTCTAATGCTTTTGGTGGAATGATCTAGTATAGAAGTTGAAACTCCGTCTGTGACGACCTAGTCATGACCGCTCCCAAGCCCGGATAAAGGAGGAGGGTTGTGTTAGGTTGCCAGCCAGTGTAAAAAACTATGACAAATACTCAATGAATGGATTCATTAAACTATTATGCTAATGCTAGGATGTTCCCTGAAAGGAACGCGTTGCAGGGTCCGACTGTAACGTCTTGACAAGGATCGCTACATCTCCAGAACTCGGGTGTAGTGCTAAATATGCAAGGGTTCGCGTTGCAGGGTCTGACTGTAACGTCTCGGCAAGGACCACTACATCTCCATGAGAACTTAGGTGTAGTGTTAAATGGGCAAGAGTTCTCATACCATAGTTAGAATAAGAATAAACATTATAAGAAAAATAATAGTTTGAGATTTGGAACATGGAATATGGAAACTCTCACTAATAAAACAATGGAGGTAGTAGATACGATGATTAGGAGAAAAATTAGTATTTTGTGTGTGCAAGAGACAAAATGGGTAGGCCATAGGCGAGAAGGCAAAAATGATAGAGAACTTGGATTTTAAGTTATGGTATACAGGAAAGAGTAAAATAAGAAATGGAGTGGGTATTTTTGTAGATAGTTCTTTAAATGATGAAATTGTTGGAGTAGTTAGAAAGGGAGATAGAATTATAGCTCTTAAGATAGTAGTGTCGAAAGTTGTGAACGTAATTAGCATATATGCACCTCAAGTAGGATTAAATGAAGAAATCAAATCAAAATTTTAGGGCGATTTAGATGAGGTATTACAAAATATTCCGTCAAATGAAATGATTTTAATATGAGGCGATCTAAATGGATATGTCGGAGTGAAAAATGAAGAATATGAGAAGGTACATGGGGCTTATGGGTTTGGAACAAAAAATGAAGGAGGAAAAACTATATTGGATTTTGCGATATCATATGACCTTATACTAGCTAATACTTTTTTTAAGAAAAAAAGAATACTTGGTCACATTCAAAAGTGAGAATAATAAATCGTAAATTGACTTTTTTATGGTTAGGAAGAGAGATAGGAAGATTTGTAAAGATTGTATGGTCATCCCTGGAGAATGCTTAACTACCCAACATAGATTAGTAGTGTTGGATATACGCCTTAATCATAATATCAATAGAGAAAAATTATACACGACTCCTAGAATTAAGTGGTGGAAGTTAAAGGATGGAAAGAACATATTGAAGGAGAAGATAAGAATACAAGCATTAGATGAAATATATAGTGACGTTAATACGACATGGGATAAGATGATATCAAAGTTGAAAACAATAGCTAAGGGTATACTTGTGAGTCAAAGGGACATACACCACTAAGGAAGGAATCTTGGTGGTGGAATGAGAAAGTACAAGAGAAAGTGAAAGAAAAACGAATAGCCTATAAAGAATTATATATTTGTAAGAACGAGGAAAACTTAAAAAAATATACAATAGTTCAGAAAGAGGCTAAGAAATCAGTGAATGAAGCAAAAAATAAAACATTTGAACAATTATATCAAAACTTGGATACAAAAGAAGGGGAAAGAGGATCTTTTTTTCGAATTGGGGCGAGGCGACTTCTTGGGCGATTCTTGGGGATTTCTTCTCAGGCGCTTTTGCGCCGTCTACTTTTGCCGGTGCCTCGGGCAACCGGCGATGGTTCCTCCTTCTTCCTCTATCCCCCAATTTCCTTCATCTATCGAGATTTCCTCCTCGGTGGCAGCCAAACCATCATATGCTGCAGTTGTTAAACCAATCTCTCCTAGATCTACAAAGAAAAACTTTGAAGATATTGGAGATGGATTCAAGCCGATCTTGATCTACAACGATAAGCCAGGTGTTTTTTTCTCTGAAGAAGAGATATCTCAACTATCAGAACCGTTCAAGTACTGTTTGATTGGAAAATTTTCTGGTTTTCGCCCAAGCTACGCTGATGTTTCGCAAGCTTTCCGAAACTTAGGGCTATCAAGTCTGTACAATGTTCGGTTCTTAAGAGCGGGATATATCTTTATTCATCTAAATTCTAATGAAGACATGGCTAGATTGTGGACAAGAGGAATCTGGATGATTGCAGGTATCCCTTTACGGATTTTCAAATGGTCTCCTTACTTTTCGTATGAAGCAGAATCCTCTATTGTCCCGGTTTGGATTCAACTTCCAGATCTTCCAATCCATCTTTTTAACAAACAAAGTCTCTTCTCCATTGCTCGTATAGTAGGAAAACCAATCAAACTAGATGAAGCCACGGCAGATGGTTCAAGGCTCTCGATGGCTAGAGTTTGTGTTGA
Organism: Boesenbergia rotunda; assembly: GCA_024364735.1. Lineage (NCBI taxonomy): Eukaryota > Viridiplantae > Streptophyta > Magnoliopsida > Zingiberales > Zingiberaceae > Boesenbergia > Boesenbergia rotunda. The sequence continues at coordinate 229,056 of JAGFNQ010004663.1, forward strand.
AATTGATCTTTTAAAACCAAGGACTGAAGAGTTTTGGATTGGAATAGGTGCAGAAAAGAGGACTCAACATGTGATTTTTGAAAAGCTCCCCAAGTACTGCAACCATTGCATGCACTTGGGTCACTCTATTGAGGAATGCTATGTGTTTGGAAATAAGCCAAAACCAGATTGGAAGGATGGGAAACAAAAAGAATCAGATGTAGTAAATAATCAGAGGGATCTAAATGTAGTTCAAAGAAATGAAGATCAAAGTTTTGAAGAATGGCAAAAAGATTCGTCTAAAGAAAGGCCATCAGGATATTGGAGAAAAGATTTTCCCAAGGGAGCAAGGGGTTCTAGTTTGCATATGGTGAATAAACAAATTTGGAGTAAAAAAACTGATTTCAATAACTCCAAACTTGTTGAAGCTAGAGTAAAGGAGAGGAATGGCAATCAGTTTCAGGTGCTAGACACTTTAGAGGTGGGTGAGCAAGATGACCTAAATGCAATAGATGAGGAATGGATACTAGAGGAAAATAACCAAGTAGAGGATAAAGAAGATGGAAGAGTAGATTTGTTGGATACCCAAAGACCAAACGTACATAAGTCAGCTGGATCCTTGCTTGAAAAGGGAGATACGGCAGCTGAAATTTCCAAGAGAAATCTGAGAAATAGGCAAATGGATGAGCAGGACACTGTTGAACAGCCTGTCCTACCAGAGCAGAAGGAAGAAAGGTCTAAAGAAGCACAGAAATCTTTTGCTGATTCGTTACCAATGGAGGACTTAGAGGGTGGTGTCATACACAAATCCTTCATGGAGAATCCTGGAGTTGATGAGGAAGGAGTAGGACAATTGCGTAGATCTTCTTCGCTTCCTCTGGTAAAAAGCAAATTTTCTATATTGAATTTTGTTTCAAAAAATAAAAATGATCAGCCAGGAGATTTCCAAAGAGTTACAAGAAGTAAATCCAAGGCTTTGCAAGCTTTTCCCTCGACAGCCTCTTAAATGGCAGGTATTATTTGGAATATTAGAGGTATTGGAAATTCAGCCTCTCTTAGAAGAATTGTGTTTTTTAAAAAACGTTTCAATTTGAATTTCCTCGGAATTCTGGAACCGTTTATAACTCTGGATGCTAATAGTATGTCAAGAAAATTGGGCTTTGATTCTATTATTTCAAACTGCTCAGGGAAGATTTGGTTTGCATATACCTTTAATATTGCCTGTAAGGTAGTGATAGATCATGAACAATTTCTCCACCTTTGTTTAAAATCTGCACTTTTCCCATCTGATATTTGGCTTACGGTAGTTTATGCAAAGTGTTCCAGGACTGGTCGATATGAACTTTGGGAGAAACTTGGAGAAAACAAGCCAATAGGTGAAGAACTATGGATGATTGGTGGGGATTTTAATGTTATTACTAATGAGAAGGAACATTCGGCAGGATGTATTACCAGGTCAGGTGAAACAGATGATTTTAACAGTTTTATAATGCTTTCGGGATTGCAAGATGCTGGTTTTGTAGGGGATATGTTCACATGGACAAATAACAAAGTGTGGAAGAGACTGGATAGAGTTATGATTTCTCCATCATGGCAAGATCAGGGTTTCGCAGTTAGGGTGGAGCACTTAAGTAGGGCGGCTTCTGATCATTGTCCACTTTTGATCTCCTTTCCAAGCTTTGTGAGACCTCCATCTTCCTTTAGGTTTCAAAGGATGTGGACGAGACACAAAGGTTTTTTGCAAACTGTGAGGCTAAACTGGAATCTACCAAGCAATGGACCTGGTTTGTCAAGATTGCAACACAAATTGAAAAGGCTTAAAAATCACTTGAAGTGGTGGAATAAAGAGGTTTTTGGAAATATTCATGATAATATTCAGAAAGCAGAAATTCTTTTTTCAGAGGCAGAGAAGGCTTATGATTTGAATCCATCGGAAGAGAATAAGATCAATAGAAACAAATGCCAAGCCCAGCTTTTTAAAACCATGCAAATGGAAGAGGATTTCTGGAGGCAGAAAGCAGCTGCTAAATGGATAAAGGAAGGTAATAGAAACACAAAATTTTTTCACTCTTTGGTCCAAAAAAGAAAGATGGCTAATAGAATTCACAGGATATGGGATGAAGGACTTTGTTTAGAGGAGCCAGAGCAAATCAGAAATTCAGGTGCTAAATTCTTTGAAAAACTGTTAACAGGAGATAGCTTTGATGGTGATACGGCAGATGTATCTCATATTCCCATGCTAATTAACAATGTAGAAAATGTGGGTTTATCAGCTATACCTTCCATGGAGGAAATTAAGCAAGTAATTGATGGAATGGATCAGGAAAGCGCTGCTGGGCCAGATGGATTTTCAGCATTTTTCTATGTTTTTTGTTGGGATATTGTCAAAGAGGATGTTTGTAACGCTGTGATAGATTATTTCAATGGAGAGCCTTTACCAAAGGGAATGAACGCTACTACTATTGTCTTGATTCCAAAAATTGACAATGCTCAAAGCTGGAAAAACTTTAGACCTATAAGTCTTTGTAATGTTTCTTATAAGATTATCTCTAAATGCTTGGCGAATAGATTGAGCAAGACCTTAGATAAGGTAATTTCACCAGCTCAAAGCGGATTTGTGGAAGGTAGGTTGATATCTGATAACATTCTCTTAGCTCAGGAATTAAATCATAAACTCAACTATCATGTGAGGGGGGGGTAACTTGATTCTGAAACTAGATATGGAAAAAGCTTTTGATCGTGTTCAATGGAGCTTTTTATTTAAAATCATGTCAGCATATGGTTATTCAACACCTTTCATAAATCTCATCAAGGGATGTGTAGCTCATTGTTGGTTTTCGGTTTCTATTAACGGTCATCTATCAGGTTTTTTTAGGCCAAAAGGGGGCTCAGGCAAGGAGATCCCATTTCCCCTTTTTTATTCATTATAGCTGCGGAGTTTTTCTCTAGAGGTTTGGAAGAACTCTTTATTAAAAATCCAAGAATATGGTTTTCCACGGGATGTGATATGAAAGTCTCTCATTTAGCCTTTGCAGATGACATTATGATTTTCATGAATGGTTATATTGATTGTGTGAAGAAGATTAAGATTTTTCTTAAAACATATGAGGCTCAATCAGGTCAAGCCATAAATGCAGGGAAAAGTATGGTATACCCATCAAGAAGCATCACTGATGCACGTAGAAAGGCAATTTCAGAGGTCTTGGGTTTTGCAGAAGGTTCCTGGCCAATTACTTATTTGGGCTCCCCTCTCTTCGGTGGTAAAAAGAAGATAACATACTATTTGCCTTTGGTGGACAAAATAAAGAGAAAACTTCTTGGTTGGAATTTATCCAAACTATCATATGGAGGTCGGCTTACTTTGATTCAAAGTGTTTTGAGTTCAATGCCTTTATATTTATTACAAGTACTCCTTCCTCCACTGTCTATTTTTCATAAACTGGAGATGATTTTTGCGAATTTTTTCTGGGGTTCAGCAGATTCAAGTAATAAAATTCATTGGATAGCCTGGAAAGAGATATGTTATCCAAAAATGGAAGGAGGCTTAGGAATAAGAAGGTTGGCTGATTTTAGCACAGCAATGGCAATCAAGCTATGGCATAGATTTAGAGAGCAATCCACTCCATGGGCACTATACCTTAAGAAGATGTACTGCAAGAAGATCCATCCGGCAGTATCCCCAGCTAAAAGCAGTGCCTCTTCATGCTGGAAAAGAATGCTTAAAATCCGCAGTTTGGCAGAATCAAACGTTGGCTGGCTTGTAGGAGAAGGTAAGCTTAATCTCTGGTTTGATAATTGGTTGGACAGTGGGCCTATATATCAGTCTATATTACCATCAGAAAAGACTGAAACTATGATATCAGATCTCATGATTAATGGGGAATGGGTGGTGCATCCTTTCAGATCTCTTCTGCCAATGAATGTAATTGCAGAAATAAATGAATTTCCTATGCAGCAGGAGGAACCTGATCGGATTGTTTGGAAGCTCTCAAAGGATGGATCTTTCTCATTAAAATCTGCATGGAACTGTTTGCGGCAAACTCAGCCTATGGTAACCCTCAATTCTGTAATTTGGAGTGGCATTCTTACTCTAAATATTTCTATTTTTGCTTGGCGATTTCAGAAACAAAGGTTTCCGGTGGATAGTATTTTACAGCAAAGAGGAATTCATTTAGCTTCACGTTGTCAATGTTGTAATTCTTTGGAATCTTGGGATCACTTATTTTTTTCTGGACCAATAGCTAAAGAGGTATGGACTTATTTCACTAATGCCTTTTCTTTAAATAGATACCGCCCATGGGAGGTTTGGAAATTTGGTCCTATTTGGTCGAAATCTGGTCACATTAAGGAAGCTCTGCCTTTTCTTATTCTTTGGCATCTATGGACTGCTAGGAATGATGCTAAGCATCGTGAAGTCAAAATGGAAGGAAAAAAGATCTGTAAAGAAATCATACATTATCTCCATATGGGAAAAGCTGCAGGTATTATAAAATCTAAACATTGGAAGGGTTATTTGTCGGTTGCATTGGATTGGGGAATGGACTTCAATTTTCAAATTAGGAATGTAATTTCACTAGTGTATTGGAGAAAGCCAAGATTAGGTAGCTTCAAGCTGAATACGGATGGATGTTCGAAGGGGAATCCTGGAATAGCATCATATGGTGCGATTATTAGAGACCATGTAGGCCAACTTGTAATGGCTAAGCATGGTTCGCTTGGTTATGGCAATAACATAATGGCAGAATTAATGGCAATCCTACATGGTTTAGAGATGTGCGAGGTTTACAATCTATGGCCAGTCTGGCTTGAATCTGATTCCACAATGGCTTTGAAGACTATTAGCTCTTCGAAGGTAGGATGGGAGTTACGGAAGCTTGTAACAAGAATAAAACATTTGATTCGAAAGTATGAAGTTGTTTACACTCATGTTTATAGAGAAGCTAACGCGGCCGCTGATTATCTTGCTAATAAAGGCCTTGGTTTTAACGGTGAAATTTTAGTAAAGGACTGGAAAAAGGATAGGATCCTATATGGTATATGCTTGAATGATAAATCGGATGTGCCATACATTAGAGTGGCTCAAAAATTTATTGCATAATTTTCTTTCCTTGGTAGACTTTATTATGATGGTATCTTTGGTCTCTATGTATGGATCTTAAAGATTGGTTTTCTCTATGTATGGATCTAACTCATATTCCCAGTTCCAATTATCTGGATTTCTATGGCTTTCTGACATTCTGATAGTTTCACTGTTTCTCCTGGCCTTCTTACCACTGCCAAAATTCTTGAATTTAAGTATAACACTGCTACATTGGCCAGCTTTGTGGATCTTCTGCTGAATGTTCTATGCATATATTTTTATCTGGCTGAGCGAGATGTTCTGTTTTGAAGCTCTAAGGTTTCTCCTATTCTGTATCAGCAGGTCTGAAAAGAAGTTTAGAGTATCGGGTTATGCACTAATGGGTGCTATGCTATAATGGCTACACTATTTTCACTGATAGATTTAACTGAAAGAATACAACTGGTTGTGCATGTTTAGTGGATTTCTCTGCTGCATCTATCAAATCTTGAGACTGATTTTGAGCAGTCTGATCTGATATAGTTGCTATAAAATTCTGGTATAATTTTGTCTCATCGGTAGCTCGATTAGCAATATGGCTGCATAAATGATTGATAAGTTTAAAGGATTACTTGAGGTTTATTCCGCTGATTCTATGAAATGGTTTTCTGTTTTCGGTTCTGATTTATGGTGGAAGGCTAACCAAGCGAAATTATCGGCAAAGAGAATTGATGAGATATTCTTAAAATTTTAGGAGCTAGCCTGGTTATCTCTGCCGTTTAAAAGTCTTTAAATGTAAAAGAATTCTCTGAGCTTATATTGGTTTTCCCGCAAATGTATTTTCTTTCCTTTACTTGTATAATCCATTTTAGAAGGTCAGGTTCGGTCCCCCTTCTATCTTGGTTTTTCCATATCTTGAAATAAAATCCTTTCTTTAAAAAAAAAAAAAAGGGGAAAGAGACATTTATAAAATAGCTAAAGCGAGAGAGAAGAAAACAAGAGACCTTAGCCAAATAAGATGTATTAAAGATGAATAGAGTACTAGTAAATGATAGCGAAATAAAAGAGCGGTGGAGGATTTACTTTTATCAATTTTTTAATGAAGGTTTAGGGGACCAACTTAACTTAGACAATTTAAGTAATTCAAATGAGTATAGAAATTTTAATTTTCATCATAGAATTTAAATTTCAGAAGTAGAACAAGCTTTGAAAGGGATGCAAAATGGAAAAGCTGTGGGACCAGATGATATCCCAATAGAGGTATGAAAGTGCTTAGGGAAACAAGGTATTGAATAACTTACAAAATTATTTAATATGATATTGAAAACAAAAAAATGCCTAATCAATGGAGGGTAAGTACTCTAGTTTCCTTATATAAGAACAAAGGAGATGTACAAAATTGTGCAAACTATAGGGGTATTAAACTAATGAGTCATACCATGAAACTTTGGGAAAGAGTAATTGAAAAAAGATTAAGGAGACGACAGTGACCGAAAATCAATTTGGGTTCATGCCTGGAAGGTCGACAATAGAAGCTATACATCTTCTTAGACAATTAATTGAAAAGTATCGAGAGCAAAAGAAAGATCTACATATGATATTCATTGATTTAGAAAAAACTTATGATAGGGCCCCAAGAGAAATTATATAGAGAATTTTAGAAAAGAGAGACGTTACTGTAACATATATTGAACTAATTAAGGATATGTACGAAGCTGTAATGACCAGAGTGAAGACTTTTGGTGGATTAACTAAGCATTTCCAATAAAGATAGGATTATATCAAGGATCAACTTTAAGTCCCTATCTTTTTACACTAATCATGGACGAACTCACTGGACACATTCAAGATACAGTACCATGGTGTATGTTGTTTGCAGATGATATCATTTTGATAGATGAGACACGTGAAGGAGTAAATGCTAAATTAGAATCTTGGTGGGAAACACTAGAAGTGAAAGGTTTTAGGTTTAGTAGAGAAAAGACAGAATATATAAAATTTAATTTTAGCAATATTAGACATAATGAGAGAATTGTTAAGATAAGAGATGACGAGTTTTCTAAAACTAAGAACTTTAAGTATTTAGGATCTTTTTTGCAAAGTGATGGAGGGATTGAGAGAGATGTCTTATATAGAATACAAGCAGGATGACTGAAATGAAGGTTAGCGTCGGGTGTTTTATGTGATTGTAAAGTACCTCTAAAACTTAAAGGGAAGTTCTACAAAACGGCAGTTAAACCTGCTATGTTATATGGTGTTAAAATATTTGGCTATGACTCGGGCACATGAGCAAAAGATGAAAGTTGTAGAGATGAGGATGTTAAGGTGGATGTGTGGATATACGAGAATGGACAGAATAAGGAATAAGAACATTAGAGAGAAAGTCGGAGTTGCATCTATTGAGGAAAAACTTTGAGAGACGCGTTTGAGATGGTACAAACATGTACTTAGATGACCAATAAATGCCCCAGTTAGGCGATGTGAAACTATGATAAATTTGCACATTAAACGAGGGAGAGGAAGACCAAAAATGACTTGGTTGACAACAATAAAATAAGATAAATTTTATTTAAATATAGATGATGATATAATAGGGGATAGAGTCCAATGGCGTAGAAGGATCCATATAACCGACCCCACCTAGTGGGATAATGCTTGGTTGTTGTTGTTGTTTTAGTATAGAAGTTGAAGATTATTGAATATATCTTAGGAATCTATTCCTAAGTATGTTTCCCTTTCTATTTATAGTCTTCTATTTTCATTCCTTGCATATACATTTTGTTATTCTCTTTGTTTTTTCATATTTAGTCTAGTTCAGGATCTTATCTATTAATTTCCTTTTCTATATCAGGTTCTGGTTTCTTATCTCCACTATATGTTTTAATGAAATACTTAATCGTGCTATTTTTATCTTAAATGTTTTTGATCTCGCAATAACCTGCATTGATGTTCAGTTTTTGAAGACTGATATATCTGAATTCCAATAAAATTTTTTTAGAGACACTTCAGTTTCTGATTCTTAACAAAGAATTCTCAGAAGAAAATGATTAAATCAGTTTATATATATATATATATATATATATATATATATGTATGTATGTATTCACCAATTCAACTTCAATTTCCACAGAACCGTAAGAAACCCACATTCAACAGAAAGATACACTGGTGGATCTTCTTCTGGTCCTGCAGCACTTGTTGCATCTGGATTGATTTCTGCAGCAGTAGGGACAGATGGTGGAGGTTGTGTAAATAAAATACGAGTTTCTATATTCTTGTTATTCACAATTTGTACACGTGTTCTAATTCTTTTATATTTCGAAGGCAGGTTCAGTGAGGATTCCAGCCTCACTTTGTGGCATTGTAGGACTAAAGACAACATATTCACGTATAGATATAACTGGGTATTCCTTTTTGAATTTTCAACTTATTTATTTCGTGTAGTTTTTAGACGGATCTGGATATTGCAATATTCTTTACCATTCTTACTAGATATTGCAATATTCTTTACCATTCTTACTAGACGCTAAAATATATTGATTAGTTTTCTTTTTGAGAGAGAATAAGTGCCATAGTTCTAGCAGAAGAAATACCTAACTTTTCCTTGTGTCATGTATGAAACATTGTTTGATGTTCCTTATAGAATTTAAATATCAATAAGTAGCATGATCCATCTAGTTGGTCTTAAATAGTTGGGAGCATGGTTTACGGTGCCAATCCATGCTAATCGAGGTGGAATTTACTATTTCACTCGTTGACTTTGACACGACAGCGTGGTGGAATGATAGAAATAGAGGGGGGAAAGAAGAGAGATCGAGGGAGAGAAGGGAGGAGAGTTGGTCATGTAAAAATGGTTTGATATTTGCCTATAATTAACGTTGTGTGACAAATATAGCATGAATATGTATTTGGAGAACTAATAAATGCTTTAGTTAGGCGACGTGAAACTATGACAAATATGCACATCAAATGAGGAAGATAAAAACAGATTTAGTTAACAACAATAAATCTAGATAAAATTTATTTAAATATAAATGATGATATAGTAGGGAATAGAGTTCAATGACATAGAAGGATTCATATAGCCGACTCCATTTACTGGGATAAAGTTTGGTTGTTGTTATTATATTTAACGTTGACTGACAATTTAACGCAATCCTCCTATTTTATTTGGACTTGGGACCATGATAGAGTGTTTACCATGGGTGGAGTTTAACTAAGTTAAAGAAAATAATTTATTTATTTTTACTATTGTTAATTTATTTCGTTGGAATATAACAATATATATAATAATTACAATTTATTAGCCATTGTTGGTGATTTGTCTGTTTGTGCTCCATCCCATCAACTATTTTCAAGATTTAATAATTAGAAGTCGAAAGGATCCTCGATTATATTCTTTGTTAACTCGTTTAACTTTTAATTTGCCTACATGTGAATTTTATGTTTTCTTTTCATTATTTTCATGTATAGATGATTCTTTTTTGCTTATGGAAGTTTTTCTGCGTTTATATAACAAAATGGATATATTATATATGCCCAAAGTTAGGGAACACTTGAAGTATTAGATTAACAAGTACAGATCTTGGAAGAGAAAACCTTCCAAAAATGTGCCTTATGGACAAAGTAGATCAGTGATGGCCTAAGCTTCTATTAAGAAATCCTCAAATGATTAGTAAGCAAGACCTTATGAATGAATATTCGATCAAGATAAGAGATCCACCAATGTTGAGTCAATAAGAGATCCACTAATGTTGAGTAACGAAGAAGTCGGTGGGGTCTTCCACTTCTCACTTCTAGTCTCGATTACTCACTAGGCATTATAGGCTTTTACTCTCTTGATTATGAAAGGGCTTTATATAGAACTTCTATATGTGAAAACTCACTATTTAAAGTTTAGTGTGGTCAAACCAAAAAAATGGGATATCTATTTGATGGATAAACAGATAGATAGAGTTCTGCCAGCATCCTTCAAGTTAGGAAAGGGAGGGCAAGATGCTGGAAGAGAGTTATGTGGCGAAGAAGCTATATATATCTTTCTCATGAGATTGACACGCAATTCATTTTCTTGCTCCATGTGTTAGTGCCAATCCAGAGGCAATGAAATCAATGTCATTTAGAAACATCATCTAAAGACAAGCAGCAGGTCTCTCATAGTTCTAAGGAAAGCCCTCAACCTTAACCCCAACGCCATTAGTTCCTATTGGGCTGACTATTTCATTCAATTCATTCAGTCCCTTTGTCACACCCCGAGGGTGTAATTCCCACACACCAGGAGGTACCCGATTCGGTGATAGTATAATAAAAGAAACTTAGGAACCATATAAATAGGATAGCTTTTCAGCAACTCCATCCACCTTGTCTGTCTAAGGTTTAACTCTTTCTGTATGAAAACATACTTTAGACTTTTGTGATAAGTGAATATCTCAAAGGTAACCGTGGGGAGGTAATGTCTCTAAATTTAAGAAGCATAAGCTACCACTTGATCATGTCGTGTAAAGAATGAATTCATCCTCTCTAGAGGGAATAACTAACACTGGAGCACTCACCGATCTCTATTTGTGCTCCAAAAAGCTTGCTTCACAAGTCTCGGTCCAGGAAACAAAAGAAGAGGAGAGCAGTTGGTTGTCAGGTTGTTTGAATTAGTTTGTTGCTGGAAGAGGCAACAACTTCAGTTGGGTGAGGTTGAAAATAAAATAAGAAGGTTGCTGGGATAGTGAAGGGGAAAGGGAGAACCTCTCTCGCTCTCTTTGCCGGTAGCCTTCGAGAGCTCCGAGGATGACCTCGGCTATCTCCGGCGGCTCCTACAGCTATTGGAGAAGAGAAGGAAAGAAAGAAACTCTACTATTATGTGCTGGGAGAGGGCAACAACTAAGACTGATGCTATTGGAGAGTTGGAGAGAAAGAAGGAGAGGGGAAAGGGGTGTTGCTGTTGTTGGTGGTTGTTGTGTAGAGACGAAGGGGATAACTAGAGATGAGAGAGGAGAGTCGATAGACGCATGAAGGGATTGTGATTTTCTTGTGCACGAATAAATAGATAAATTATATTATATATGCTTGTACAACTTTTTTTAAAATGGGGATTAAAATTGATATTTAAAAAGTGAAATGAATTTTAAAATTTTTAAACCACCGGAGGGTAAATAATTGATGTTATTTCATGTTCATATGTGAGTTTAATGTGAGAATTAAGATGGGAAGGGTTGTCTTAAAAATTAAAATAGATGTTCTGAATTACTCTTCCGTTGATACCTGTCTTTATATTGCTCCAACTTTTATGGTACTTGATATTCTAGATTTTGATACTTGTGGCTACATGTTTTATAACTTTTACATGTAGACCCTATGAAGATACCTAAATGATTAACATGTTTCATATTACAAGTTGACTTGGTCGTTTAGACTAACCAATAAGACGTGAACTTAGAATTTAACAAATGTTGTAAAATGAATTAAACAACATAAGGATATTAAATGGAGAAAATAGAATACTAAAAGTGACAATTTTGAGCCTAGCCTTATACCAGAGTACTAGACTGTTCACAAGTTATTGTGGTAGCGTGTTGTCGCCTGCAGTTTAGAGTATCTGACCACCCACATATTGTTGTGGTAGCATGTTGTCGTTTACGATTAGTGTTTATTTTGTATTCAACCGGTGGGAGGGTTTTTAGCTCATATGTCAGATGGCATTATTTGTGTTTTGGGAGAGAGCAACAACTAGTGCTGCTGTTGTTGTTGAGTTGGAGAGAGAATGAGAGGGGAAAGGGTTGCTGCTGTTGTTTGGGCTGTTGTGCAGTGACAAAGAGGATAAATAGAGAGGAGAGGATAGTCGGTGGACGCGTGGAGGGATTGTGTGCGCTTTTGGCAAGGAAGAGAACACATAGCAAGCGGTGGGTTTGCACGTGAGGGAGAGAAAAGAAAAGTTTCCTTGAAAATTTTCTTTTTCGTCGAACCAAGTTAACCTTTTAAAATTTGATTCAATCATAACGTGGCCAAATTAAGTCTAAATCGACTATGATTTGAACCCATGAAATCCTTATCTCTACACATATCCAATGAATTCAATTTGAAACAAATCTGAATTTAACTCAAATGCCCTCATTTTGTGTTCAACAATTCAATGTCCAATTCAATGTCTGATTTTTGTTTATTCAGGGTTTTAACAAATTTTTTATAAAAATCAATACTTAACACCCTTGCTCCTCCAATAAAAGCGGATATTTGCCTTTTCAGTGAGTTCTGGGAACTAAGCATACAACCCCAATTAGAGAATCCAGAATGCACCACTAACTTTGCTGAGGGGTAGATGCTGATACAACCAAATGAGCTCCGAACTATTGTGTGAATATGTACAGTCAAAGAACTACCTTCCTTCAGACAGCGCAATTGCAAAATGCTTGGGCCTAGTGGGTTTAGTCACACATAAGCAGCTTTATATTTGATATACCTTTGGATTCACAATTGAAAATGCTTGCAAATCTGAAAATCTTGATATTGGATCTCTCCAAGTAACTGTTTTTCATGCTTTTGTGAAAAGCCACCTATATTTGGGGAGTGAGTTCTCTACTAATCTGCATTAACCAATTTGTTATTAGGACAATGATGCCACGATGAAAGGTGAATTCTATAGTTCCAAAGATGCTATCTTTTCAAAGAACATTTACTAGAAAGATTCTCATCACTGTTAGTTGCTATTTTAATTAAAGTGCTGAACTCAACACTCAATTTTCCAAATAGAGTTTATAACAATGAATACACTTTATTTATGAAAAAACTTGAATTATCCAACATATCTAACCAAAACAAAGCTACGTGATTCAAGCCAAGAGAAAAAAGGGGCGAAATTACTTGTCTGACAGCCAAACTGGAGGATTGAGATACTCTATCACCCGAAGTACAACATTTTGATGGAGGTGGATGAACTTTTGAGTTGGCAACTGACTGTGAAATGTGATCTGTAGGCTGTGTGAGGATTTATATTTTAGTGAAGAGAAAATGACGTGGCATAGAGGTTACACAATGAATCTATATTGTTAAAAGCATACCTTCATGTGTGGTTAAGGTGCTTGATTTGATTGACCCGTACCAGCCAACACATTATCTACATAAATTTTTAAAAGAAAGTGGAATTTCAACTTCTGACCTCTCTGAAACTATATGAAAGTTGAATTACTAACCATTTATCCCAACAACTAATCTTAAAAGTTTGAGCTCGAGCTTATGAGATAAGTGGTTTGTCAATTAACTTTAATAGAATTAAACAGAAGTAAAAAAAAGAAAAAGTTATGTGGCTTCCTAAGATTTGATAGAGCATATTAGAAAAATATATACTTTCACACACAAACGTGCACACACAACCTTATGACAATTCCTTATGTTGAATTAGACCTATACCATTTCAACCAACAAACTGATGATAACTCTTATAAGATCATGTAGCCGAGTTGGTACTTGGGTGGTAGAATGCCACATGGGAGCAACGATCAAATTCCCGAGGAACAATCCCTTGGGGAATAAAATCCCTCCCACCTAGAGAGACCGCTTGGTTATTGTGATTTACTCCATCTTGTTGTGGGGCTGGCGGTGAGGGGCACTTAGGGTGAGTGAGTCACCTTTTTGCCACGTGTAAGAATAGTGCTGGTATATTCATTATGTATTTATAACACTTTTGGTTTTCTGGAAAACATGATGTTTTTGTAGGGCCTTGTGTGATTGTGGGACTGTTGAAGTTGTTTCTCCTCTTGCTTCCACAGTGGAGGATGCAATGTTGATGTAAGAAGCTTCTCTTACAATATCTGTAACTTTTCTACTTAAATTGTCTTTTTCAAATAGGATTTGCTTTGTATTTTCCTTGCGTTCCTATGTTAAGATTAGTTCTTTATATATATATTTTTTGCCTTAAACTGTTTAATTGGATCCTAATAAAGTCCTTTGGCTCAGTTATGCAGCAATGGCAGGAACCTCTGAATCTGATAGAATTATTTTTAACCCAGTAAGCAGAAATTTCTATTGCCCACATTTAAACTTTATCCAGTTTACTCTGATTGTTACTGTACTAAAGAACCGTGTGAAGTTCCATATAAAAATTCAGCTTTTGCAAAATTTTTGCATATTCTTATGGTATTTGTTTGTCATATTATAATATAACCAAAACTAAAATTTGATACTCTGTTGACTTATTTGCCTTTGGTATTTTGCTTCATGTTGCATAATAAAATAGTCAAAATATGCTTGATGGTACTTAGTTTGTGAACAAGAATATGAGATTTTGTTGGATATAACTATAAGAGTGAGATTCCTATATTTTTTGAGTCGTTGCAAAGTGCATTATAACAGGTAGCCACCTTTACTTGGATCAATTACTGACAAAAATCTTTTTATCCTTTCATGTCAAATACTTATTTTCTATTGAGAAATTCCTTTTTTTTTGTTCAAATTATCTTGGTTCATCGAATATACACGTCCTTTTTTTGTTACAATTGTGAATAAGAAAACTAATTAATTTTTATGTTGTCATGAAAACTGATGGTTCACATGCTTAAAAGTAACGTATTCTGCTTTGTGTTAGAGCTTCAGCCTTTGGTAGAAAGGGTATAATTTAGGTACTGTGCCATGCCAATACAACACATTTAGCACACTTCAAATTGCTCCAAGATCAACTCATGAGTTTCAATTTCGTAATACTCTCTCTTAACCTCCTTCACTTATCTTTTTAATTAATTCCAAATATAAGGTTATACCAATCATAAAGTCAATTGAATTAAAAATTTAGTGAAATACATTATAAAAGTACAACAAATATTTCTTCTAATAGATATGAATTTTTGATACCAAAATGTGTTTTGTGCATCAAATGGGAACATTGTTTTTGTAACTTCCTACTAAGTTTAACTCTAAAATTTCCAAGACCCATATTAGATAATGCTCTTAGACATCTTGTATTAAAAATTTTATTCTCCATATGTTTGTAGATATATATTAATTAGTCACTGAGAGTTGGAGTTGAACTCTCATAATTAAAATTAGATCATGTATAGGTATTGAACATAAAGATATGTCACTTTCTGCAACTCTAGCCCCACCCCACTTTGCTATAGCTGGTGCTATGGTTCATACATCTCTTCTTTTGCTCCTCTCTTCTTTGAGTGTTTTTTCTCTTTCTATTAATATAGTTCATTGTTACTTCTCTTTCTACATTCCCTCTTTTAAGTGTTTTATTTCTTCCTCATGACTAGAAGGTGAAATCCAAGATGACCCATTGAAACAGAAATTTTCTATTTTGGTCAGTTCATTGAAGTCACGTTCACATGGGCAACATAGTCATCTACTAATGCTAGTATAATATTGGTGTTGGTTGGTGATCGAAATGATGTCTTTCTGTGTCATCAATTAACACTTAAAACTATTTTAGTGCATATTGAGTGTGAATGAATGAATGATGTCCATTTCAATCTCAGCAAGAGAAAATGGAACTTACATAAGAATTCCCATCTACGAACCAAAACTTCCTGTCTTTTATACTACTTCTGAGGATGTGTAGTGAGTTTAGTAATCTAGGGCAAAGAAAATTTATATTGCTTGGTTGTAAGAAAATATTATATTGTAACTGTAGGATGGTTTTTAAGTGTCAATCATATAAGGTCAAAATGAACTAATATTGTATATTGGTACAAGTCAATGTCATTGTGACCTGTGTTGATATAGTTCCCATGATACTGATTGAGATAAGGCTAGTCACATGTTATACCATCTAGAATTGATCCTATGAAACCAATGTTTATGGTACCAAGTTGTGCCATTTAACTTAGAGGAAAATTATCCTTCCTTTGTGAGGTCGACACACAGATGGGTTGCACACCAAACATGTTGGCACCAAGTGCCGCTCGTACTACACATTTATTCTCGTGGTCGGTCACATGTGGTCACAACTAACATGTGTGATTGTGGATGACACAAGATGCAACAGAAGGAATAAAATCCTGGGGATGGAGGGTAGGGGAGGATTTTGAATATAAATAGAAGAGGGGTTAAGGACGACCACCAAGTGTATATCACTGAAGACTTCTTTTGAGAGAGAGAATTAACAAATAAGTTCTGTTAAGCAGAGAAATTCCATCTCTCTGATCATCACCTCCTGCCAACTGGAATCCAAAAGGGCTTCTAAGGCATTTCTAGGAATTGCTTATGAAGCTATGGTGGGCAAGAAGCAAAATATTTCGGTGACAGTGACATATAATATAAAGAGTAAGAAATTGGATGCGAAGTAGAAGACTGTCTAGTACCTTGTTAAAAACAATAGAGACATCTAAATTAGAGGTGAGATTTGGGATGGTAGGGAGGCCGTTGAGTCTCTGGAAAGTGTTGGAGTATAGTGATGGACTGATGTCTTGGTTGTACACTTATAGAGGATTTGTGTGCATTAATTCAAATGGAAAGGCCAAAAAGCTAAAAATAGAGTATCTCAGAGAAGGGCATGTTAGTATATCTTAAATTTACAATGTGACTTGGGAGAATACCAACAATTGGCCTTTTCTATAGACGAGAATATCTACGAAAGATATCTGTTAGAGCATGGTGCTAACTTATCTTTTTAGGATACACTAGATGAACAAAGTAGGCACAACAAAATACCTATGGTGGAGAAAAATATATAGTCCTTGAGAAAACGAACTATAAAAAAAATCTAGCCATGAAATGCATCATGCTATTTATAAGTTACATACAATAAGAAGTGCTTCACCCTTGAAAGAAAAGGGAATGTTCATGTGCATATGTAGTAGAGAAGTATTAAATGTTGATTCTTCCAGTTATAGTTTTTTATTGTGGTATATGAGGGCATGAAAATTGGTGAAGAATAGTATGGCTAAAAGGAATGAGTGATAGGTATGTGAGAAGTACTCTTTTATTGGGAAATGAGGAAGGGAAAAGAATTAAACAAGAAACCACATAAGATAACACTTCCTTGAGGCCTAGTGTGACAGTTTCCAGATGGGAGATGGGCACAAATTTGGACCTCCATTGCTTAGAAGCAGGTAGAGGATGCCCCTTTTATTAAAGGCAAATAGATTCTAAATCAGGAGCCACTTTGGTCCCAGCATAGCTAGTGTTAGCAAGGAGCAAAACGGATTTAGCTTCCTAGGGTATGGTGGAGAGGGTGCAGAGACATACATGCATTTTTTACAAGGGTCTTGTTGGTCACTATCAAGGACTTTTTGCACAAAGGCTAGGTTGTGATTGGTGATGAAGAAATTACAAATTGGTGCTGTGCGGATACTTGTTGTGGAGGAAGAAGGATACACAAGGCAACTCTAATGGTGTTGCTGGATTTGACCAAGGAAAAGTAGGGAACTGCATGACATCTTGAGCTCCCAAAACAACTTACTATGGTTGGACCTGGAAGTTGAAGAGGTTTTGATGAATCTGGTAGCTGCAAATATGTTAGGATGAATTATAGAACACCTTGGTCTAGTTTAAATGGACAGATGAAGCTGACAATTGCATAATAGGTAGATGATTTTTTTTGGACAAATAAAAATATATTAAATCCAAAGAAAAAGGTGGACAACCAAGATTGGGTAAGCCCAATCACCATAATCAACCATCCCTCATCCTTGAAGTCTACATATGCCTGACACAACGTCAGATCTAACTATCTCTCCCCAAAGAAGCTACTGTTCCTCTCTCGCCAAATATAGTGAATCATAGAAGAGCAACCGACTCCCACTATAGCATCTACCGAAAACATGCATAATCCTTCTATAAGTGAACATCTCTTGTCTCATATGTAGCAAATCTATGATCCTCCTCCAGAGCTCTGAAATAAGAGGGCATCCAAAGAAGAGATGCTCTTGTGACTCCAACACCTACTGATGGAAAGTGCACCTTTAGGTCTCTGGTGGGAAGACGTCGCTGTGCCAACATCCAGAATGTGACTACATGACTCGGCTGAACATAGATCTTCCACACCATCTGAGCCCATGGTTTCTTGGGACTAGGGTGTCTAAAGAAATCATAAGCCTCGATCACACCGTCATCCCGAGAAAACCAGTCCACCAATATCTGTCCAGCAGCCTCTGGTCCCCCAGCTGCCAAAAGGAGAAGATCCCATATCATGAGCAACTGCTTGATCAGCGGAAAGTCCATGTGAGGGGACATGATTGTTGAGATTTCTGGGTTCTCCCTGAGGAATTATGGCTGAAAACTTAGCCCAAAAGGGAGACTTTACACTACGTAATAATTCTCATACAATCACATAAATTTTCTTCAATACTTGTTAAGGAAGGTGCCCTCTAGATGATTAGATTGTAGAGACTTTCACTTATGTAATTGAGCAATTATATGAATGAAATTAATCTTTTTTATTACATATCTCTAAGTGTGCTATTTGATATTTGCAACTGATCAAATATGGAAAGCAGCATGAACTAGAGGAATTAATTCTTTTTTCCACAATGCCTTTAGGCCTGCCTAGCAACTCGAATGATACTTTCTTTAACCTAACCAATTACTATGTACACTTAGCATTGCCAAGAGAAATAATTTGGATACAAGAAGTGATCATGCATGAACTCTTAAACAAATTCTAGTGTCTAGCAATTGTTCACATTTCATGATTATTTATTTGAACTTCAAAGATTCAATCATCATTTTTATTTCTAATTGTTGTGATTTTAATAGTGCCAATTGTTTGATTTTTGTGACCTCTTGGTGGGACAGTTTGTACTTATTCTAATCCTATTTGTTTGTTTAACATCTGTAAATCCTTAAGCAAATATTTCTGAGCATTTCATTCTAAAAATTCTACTTTCCCAAATAAAAGTATTTTTCTGTATATGGTTTTCAGTAGTCTTTGTCTTGTCTTGACTATTACTTTCCTAATATTGTATATCACGTGTAGTTGCCCCTTTGTATACCAAAGTTATCTACTGATGATAATTCAAATATCTTGCAAGCGATAAGGCTGGGGAAATACACCGAGGTATTGTACATTGACTACATTCCTTTGTAAATTGAATGTGTCACTGCCTTCAAGATATGCAAACAAATGTACCCTTTTTTTTTTCAGTGGTTCCATGATGTTTCTAACAGTGAAATCTCAAATAAATGTGAAGATGTTGTTAATCATCTTGCAGCTAGCTTTGGATGCCAGGTAAGCCCAGTTGTTTCAAACTTATGTAGTTTAGAAAGGTGCTCAAGTCTGTGCTCCATGGTAGATGTAAAGCGGTCTATGTTCTAACTTTGTACTTTTGCATTTCATCCTTCTATTTAGTATTTCTTTTTTATGCTTCAAGATGCTAGAGATTATATTGCCTGAGCTGGAGGAGACGGTCTATGTTCTAAGTCTGTATTTATGCATTTCATCCTTATAGTTTAGTATTTTATTTGCTTCAAGATACTAGAGATTATATTACCTGAGCTGGAGGAGATGCGGACTGCCCATTTGGTCTCAATTGGTTCTGAATCACTCTGCGGATTAAATGCACATTGTGAAGCTGGGTATGCTCTGCTGTTTAAATTTCTTTTTCTTTCTAACTTTATCTTTTTTTTTTTTTTTTTTTGCTTTAAGTTGTCTATTCACTAGAATCCTTTTTGTTTAGTCCAATTACTTTCCATATTTTTCTTGGCACAAGGACACATTCCATGTCACCTTCTTTTAGTCTTTTTTTACTTGTTTATTCTGTCTTGGCATTTGCCTTTTTCTGATCATGGTAGGATTGTAGATCTTGTGGTCAGTAACTGTCTTTCCCCTTTTCCTATTCATTTTGTTCATTCTCATTTTTTTACATTTCTTTATCTCATACTACTTTAATTGAACCTCCGAAAAGATCATGTTGCATCCATAATCGCAGAAATTCTGTCTTAAAGCTCTCTATCTTTCTACTTTATTACAATTGCATTCCTCCATTGATTACCATTGTGGAGAGGCTCACTTTCTAACTCCTCTACCCAAAGGTTTGTCAATAACCAAGTAATGTTATTTCCATAGAGATGGATGATGGTCATTATGTCCTGAGAATTTTGTTTTTCTCTTGTAGTAAAGGTTCTTTGTTGACGCTTGATACTCGGACTAGTTTGGCCCTTTTTCGATCATTCTCTGCATCAGACTATGTTGCTGCCCAACGACTTAGGTAAGCAATATATAGAAAACTATGTTTTTTTTAGTATATTAAGATTCTATTGGTTGTTACACTGTTATGTTTCATAGGTTTTCAATTGACGAGTACTAGATGGATGCTTTGTCATTATGGTGGTACCAGGGTTTAAGGTACCATGCTTTGCGGGCAGCACCAGCGGAAAATACCGTTCCGCTGGACCATCGAAATCGCCACAGTGTGCCCAGCGATTTTGTGTGGCGTGGTGTGCGTCATGTTGCGATCGAAGAAATAATGCGACAGGAAATCGGAGGAGTTACAGCGAGGCACGCGTGGCGAGCGATAGTGACAAGGTACGTTGAGCAGGCGGTGCTAGGGTGTCGCGGGACTCCTCTGGCGTCGCCGGATGCGTTCGGCTTCGCCGAAAGTGCCGTTGGACGTGCAGGAGCCGCTGGACGCCCTTGCGACTCGTCCGCCTCGTCTGCATTGCGTGCTAAGGCTCCGTCGGGAAGAATTAATTTTTGTTTATTAAATCTAACTTTTCCCACTTTAAATCCAACTGATATATAAAAAATAATAAAATAATTTATTTAAACCTAACATTTCCTTAAATATTATCCTAATAAAATATATAAAATTATATTTAAAATTAAAAATATTAAATAGTTTTATTAATTAATTTTCTGAATTTTTTAAAATATTATTTAAAAATTCTATTTTTTTAAATCTAAAAAAATCTAAAAAATTTCAAATAATTCAATTTTATTTTCTGATAATTTTTTATTATTTTTATTTCTACTGTTTTATTATTTAATTAATATTCTAATATTTTTATCATTTTAAATATATATTATTTAAATAAATAAATAATTAATTTATATAATTATTATATATAAAATAATATTTTGTGTTAATTTATATACTTATTTGTTATTATAGATAATATTTTTTATCTTACAATCAATTTAAAATTTAAATCCATGAATATTAATTATTAAGATAATAAATTTTTTTACTTTTAAGATTTTTATTTCCAAAATATATGAAACAGAAATTTTTATTATAAAATATCTCTACCTGATATGGGAATATCATCCGTCATTTTTTATCTTAAAATGTCTCCACCTGATATGTCTAGGAAATATTATCTATCATTCTGTTCTTATTTCAAAACTTTTGATAAATATATACTATCAAGTTCATGATTCCTAATAAAACACTTATATTCTTGTGCACTTCTAATATATACTGTTATAGAACTAATGCTTCCATCTAATTCACGCTACTCCTTTTGGTATTAGTAAGATAACATATTATAATGTAACAATTTTAATTCGAGTTATTAATAAATTAATTTCTTTAAAGAAAATTATATTTAATTATTATTTTAACAATATTAAGTTGTTCAATAATTGAGAACTTATACAAAATCAATATACGATTTATTTTTAAATTATACACAATAAACATATTTATCTAATAATTATTATATATAAATAAAAAAAAATCGAAACTGTACTGGCACGATACGATACAATACCGAAACCGTATCGTTCCGGTCTGAGACCGAAACCTCGGCACGGGTCGAGATTTTAAACCTTGGGTACTATAACTATATGTGGAAGTCAAACTCATAACTAAGAATATTTTTTAGTGTATTTTGGTATTTCATTCACTTCAAATTAGCCAAGTTGAAACAAAAGGTTTAAGAATATTTGTTATTTTACTAATAAGACCAGATTCTATATCTAGCTGATGGTCATGCTACTCTATTAAGATAAAGTAAAACTTTCTCACATAACAAATTCACTAGTGGAACTCTATGCGCTTAACTTGTTTATAAACAATACCCCTAACTTGTTTTATAAAATGAAAAAAGTGTTGAATTGAGTGGTTTGTTGAAGATTTTTCGCACGTTGATCCTCTAAGTTGAATTGAACATCTTCAACACCCTTGTATCTCAAATAACATGTCAATTAATCAAGGTTCACAGTATGGTTCAATGTCGGAGGTTTGTTCTTCGACTGAAATGATACATGTCAGTATCGTGTTGTGCACACTTGACACATTTGAAAACATGTTTAGATTAACTGAAATGAGTTTTAATCCTATAATCCCCTCCTACTTAGCTTAGCTTAGGTTGTTTACCTTAAAACATGAGCTTGTATAATTAAAAAGTTAATTGATGCAGAATTAGCTGAATAAGACCTCTTGAATTCAAAAGGTCATAACTTTTGACTCAGGAATCAGGAATCGGAATCAAGCTCTATCTGTGTTCACACGTACAAAATTCAAATCTACGTTTGTTATCGGAAATCGTATTCACCAAGTTTCGGGCCCAAAAAACATCATTTAGGACATATGGAGGATCCAAACATCTCTTTTTTATTTTTAATAATTTTTGTTTTGATGATATTTTGGGTATTTTTGGTATGTCAGGTATTTATGAGCTAGGGTTTGTCTACATAAGCGTCCCTATTTAGCTGTTTAAGAGATTACTTGATAAAGTTTCCTTTTTTGGTAAAATCTAGAGAACGACAATTTCTCTTTGTTTTTTTTTCGGCGGTTTCTCTTCTTGCCCTCTCCTCAATCTGCTTCTTGTCAATCCGTAGGATAATTGCTATCCTGCCCGGCGTTAGTTGGTTGTTTCCAATTGAGGAAGCCGAACATCAGATTCAATAGAAGGTCATCGTAGTTGTGGTCGCCGTCGCAACGATTTCGATTGTGGAAGCCAAGTTCCGTGATCGTAGCGTTCATGACATGATGATGCTTGAGGATTTGCGGGGGCAAGTCGCAGATTAATCTAGCATCTAGCGGAGGCGATGTGGAATCGTGAGGATTGTGAGATCTAAGATCGTGGATCAGAGTCTTGTTTCGAGAACCCTTATCACAAACGGGCTACATACCAGGAACGTCGTGGTCGGGAGGAGTCTTATGGTGACCTTGGTTTTCAGGTTCATTTGGATTTTTCAGTATGTTGCAAGCATAGGGCTTCGTTGATTAAATCAACGAAGTGGAGCGGATCTTCGATTATAAGCATGTTCTAGATCAGATGAAGTTCAAGCTAATTGCTATCAGACTTAAGAATCAACGTGGTCGGAGCAATTGCGGCACTCATGAGACAGACAGGGCAAACCCTAAATAATTGACTAGCAGAAGATGAAGAAAAGGATGAGGGAACACTTCCTTCTTTTCGCCTACCCTCAAGTTCTATTTCAGCAACTTCACACGTTGAAATAGGGTGCGAGGTCAGTCGATAATTATACGTATGAGTTCTACCAGTTGGTCGCCCGGAATGATTTATCCGAGACGAAGAGCAGATGGTGACTCGATACTTAGGGGGTTGTACTAGTCCTTGTAGCGAGTATTTTGATAGTGTTTGGTGTGATATAGGACACCCTTGGTAGTATGATCTCAGTGTTATCCATAATGGACGGAATAATACTTATACCCTTCACATTAAGGGAAAGAAGATTGTATTGGCACCACAGCAAGAAGAAATCACTCCAATTTCGATAGCCAAAACCACGAATCTGCTTTCTATATCTAGGTTCTTAGACGAGATGGAGCATAGAGGCATTGTCTATGCTTTGCTTCCATGCCAGAGCGATGTCCTAGCCATTGATGTTGTTACCGGCCAAAGTACAACAGATGCTATTTGATTTTGACGAGATGATGCTAAAGGATCTTCTTTTTGGGCTACCACCTATGCGAGATATTCAACATCAGATTGACCTTGCTTCGGGTCGAGTTTGCCTATTTGACCAACATATCGCCTTAGTCCCAAAGAGGTTGAAGAATTGTGGCAGCAAGTTGTGGAATTACTAGAGAAGGGCTATATCCGTGAGAGCATGAGTCCATGTGCAATTTCCACCCTACTAGTGCCGAATAAAGATGGTTCGTGACTTATGTGCGTTGATAGTTGAGCCATTAACAAGATTACAGCCGATTAGATGACATGTTGGATCAACTATCCGATTCTAAGATTTGTTCAAAAATTGGCCTTAAAAGAGGATACTATTAGATCAAAATAAGACCTGGAGATGAATGGAAGACTCCATTCAAGATGTAACATGAGCTATATGAGTGGATGACCATGTTTTTTAGATTGTCTAATACACTTTGCACATTCATGAGATTTATGCAAAAGATCTTGTGGCCTTTCATAGGAAAGTTTTTGGTAGCTTACTTTGATGACATTCTCGTCTACTGTCCGACATGGGCATCACACTTTGATCACCTTCGTGCTATTTTTGAAAAGTTGAAAACAGAGCTTATTTGTCAACATGAAGAAGTGTTCTTTCTTTACTACATCGATAACTTTCCTTGACTTTATTGTGTTTACTTATGGTGTGCATGCAGATTAAGTAAAGATAGACTCAGGGAGTGACCTCAACAGAGGACTTTGCATGATGTCAGAAGTTTCCATGACTTGGCTTCTTTCTATTGTCGGTTTATCAGAAATTTCAGCACTCAGTTTTTTTCCATCACTGAGTATCTCAGGGGACGAGATTTCAAGTGGTCTGAAGAAGCAAAGATTAGTTTTCAACTATCAAGCAGAAGATGACTGAAGCATTGGTTTTGACACTTTTAGATTTTGACCAAGTGTTTGATGTCAAATGTGATGCATCCGATATTGGTATAGGAGGTGTTCTGAGTTAGTTTGGGCGTCTAGTTGTTTTCTTCAACCAGAAGCTACCCGAATCCAAGAAGAATTATTCTGCCTACGACTTGGAGTTCTATACCATTGTTCAGTCCTTGAAGTATTGGCGTCACTACGAAAGAGTTCATCTTGTTTAAGTCTTGAAGTAGATTAATAGTCAGCACAAGCTGAGTAGGCGGCATGCCAAGTGGGTGGCTTATTTGCAGGAGTTCACCTTTACGTTGAGACACCAAGTTGGGAGTCTGAACTGTGTCGCGGATGCCCTGAGTCATCGCTCTTCATTATTTACTACGATGAGTATCAATGTTGCAGACTTTGAGATTTTCGCAGATATATACGTAGTTGACCCATCATCATTCAGAAGGATATTCTAGATGGTACATGATAGTCATTGTCATAATTTTATTTTGCATAATGGTTATTTGTTTTGTGGATTGTAATTGTGTGTCCTAGATTATTAGACAATAGATTATAAGTGAGCTTCATAATGAGGGGCACTTTAGATGTGATAAGACATTTGCCCTTATTTCTGTTGATTTTTATTGGCCCAAGTTGATTAGTGATATGACTCACTTTGTAGACTGATGTTCTATATGCTAACGGTCTAAGGGGGTTCTCACCAATATAGGCTTGTACACTCCCTTACCTGTTGCCGAAGATTCTCCCTTACCTGTTGCCGAAGATTCTTGGTTCGACATCAGCATGGATTTTGTATTGGGACTACCCCACATCCAATGAATCTCGGATTTTATTATAGTTGTCGTTGACAGTTTTTCAAAGATGACATATTTTGTAGTTTGTAGGAAGACTATTGATAATTTTTGAATTGCCTATCTTTACTTTAAGGAGATCGTGTGTTTATATGGCATTCCTCGATTCATGACTTTAAACCGTGACACCAAGTTCATCAGCCATTTCTTGAAGAGCTTATGAGGAAAAACTGAGAACACAATTAAATTTTAGTAGTGCCTACCATCCTTAGATAGATGGTCAGATTGATATGGTGAATCAGAGTTTGGTCAATCTTCTGAGATGCTTGACAGGAACTAAGCCGAAATAGTGGGACTTGGCGTTACCTTAAGCAAAGTTTGCCTACAATAAATCGAGAAACAGGATAACAAGTTTGAGTCCTCTTGAGGATGGCTATGGGTGAACCTAACTTGGGTAGTGGATTTAGCCCCTATCCCATATATAGGACGATTCAGTTCTAATCAGATGAGATGACAGAGCATTTTCGAGGTATTTATAAGCAAGTGAAGAGACTATTCAAGAGAATAACACCAAGTAAAAGACTAAGATCATCATCGTCGTCAAGTACTATTTGATGTTAGCGACTTTGTTTGGGCTGTATTGACTTATGATCGTTTTCTTATGGGTGAGTATAACAAGCTCAAAAATCGAAAGATTGGACCGTGTGAGATACAATTAATGACATCGTGTAGGGGCTGCACCTCCCTAGTCATTTGAAGATTTTTGATGTCTTTGATGTGAAACATTTGACTCCTTATTCAGTGGATGCTAATGAGACTACCATGAACTCAAGGGCGAGTTCTTTTCAATCTGGGGTGATTGATGCAGAATCATTCCAATAAGATCTCTTGAACTTTAAAGGACCATACCTTTTGACTCGTGAATCAGAATTAGACTTTATCTGTGCTCACGAGTACATAATTTAGTGATCTATGTTTATTATCGGGGAACTTATAACTGCCCATTTTTGGCTCTAAAAAAATACCGTTTAGGATATTTTTGGAGCATCCAAACATCTTTTTTTCTCTATTTTTTAGTAATTTCTATTTTTATGCTATTTTTGGTATGACGGGTTATAGTTATTTAAGACGTGAGGCGCCTAAAAGTGTATAGGTACCATGGGGCCTGAGATGCTAGACGCAAGGTGAGGCGCACACACCTTATCGAAGTAAGATGTTTTGGATATAAATTTATATAATTCAAATATATATCGGAAATTTCTATCAAAATATTTCATAATCAAAATTATAATCCATAAACTATTAAATAATAATGTAAATATAAATTTCAAACATTCAAATATTGAAATAGTTTACCTTTATAATCAAAATCAAACTTTAAATTCAAGAAAAACAAATTTCAAATATTGAAGAGTCATTAAAAATAAGTTTGCCAATGAGGTTGATGTTTATTTTCTAAAGTAGAGAAAGAGTCATGCAAAAAAATATTTCATGCATGAATCTAATTAAAGGTTGATGTTCATTTTGTAAGGGAGAGGAAGAATCAAGCTAGAAAATAATGTTGCATGCATGCAACTTAATTAAAGGTTGATGTTCGTTTTCTAGAGGAGACGAATTATCATGCTAAAAAAATATGCTACATGCATGCAGCCAAATTAATTTAAAGGGTAATTAATGGTATGAGTTGGGCTTTAATTTTTTTTCACTTCAATAAGGTAAAGGAAATCACAACTAAGCATGCCTTAACCTCTTAAAAGGCGCGCGCTTAAGTGTGCTTCTTTTAAGTATTGTGCCTAGATCACTACCCAGGCGCAAATGGCATGCCTGGCTACGTCTTGCACCTAGGTGTACCTAGGTGCATGCTTTTCACAACTATGTGCCGGGTATTTATCGGTTAAGAGTTTATCTATATAAGCGTCCTGTTTAGTTGTTTAAGGGATTTGCCTCTATTTTTAATAAAATTTTCTTTTTTTTGGTAAAACCTAGAGAACGATAATTTCTCTTGTTTATTTGGGCGGTTTCTCTTCTTGTTTTCTCCTCATTCCCCTTGAAGCAATAAGTTGCAAAAAGTATAATAGGAATTTTGACTAATTATAAGTTATCAATATCAAAATGAGTTGTGCATCAAATAAAAGTATTGATGGGAAGTGATAGATAAAATAGAAGGGATAACCTAAACATCACCTAGTATATTACTTTGGTGTATATTTAAAAAACTATTCTAGGACTTATAAACTCCTATTATAATCCTATATGGGCATATAAATTAATATGACACCAAATTTATATTTACCTGTTCAGAATTTTCAATATGGGGCTAACTTAAGGTATGATCTAAAATCTTATTCTAAATCAGGATTATAATGATATAGTCTTGTGTTGTATTGGAGTGTGCTGAAATACAGTGATGGAATCAACTAGGAGGAGAAGGAAGAGAAAAGGGGGAAGGAGAGTAAGAGAGGGAAGGAGAGGAGAAATAGGAATAAGAGGAGCAGAAAGGAGATTACCTTGTGGTGACTATAAATGTCATGTCCTGAGGGTATATTTGTTCGGACGGTATCTCTAGTGACAATACAAGAACTAATTAGTACCAAAACAATTTAAGTCAACACAAACACCAATGCAATATAAAAACCGGATAACCTTTTAAATGCCTTTATGCATGTGATCATACTAAACTAAATAAGATAACAATTACACTATTATAATAAAAACTCAAAAATTCTATAAGGAAATAAAACCATTACAAAGGCAGTAGAAAATACATCAAACAACTCGAAAAGAGAATCTAAACGAGTGGGACTGACAACCAGTACCTCTGAGCGACATGACATATCCTTTATCCACTAACTTGGAAATAAAAAGAAAAGCAAGGGATAGTGAGTACAATGACTCAGCGGATATAAGAAAGATAGTGTATGAACTACGTGTAAGGAGATTAAAGGAAATAATCTCAGTAATAATTATAATAGTACTTACTACAAAAGTAAGAACATCGACATAAAATCATCTAGTAATCAACTATAAATAACAATATAACCCTTCACTAACCTACTCTATGTATAACCAATAAATCGGGAGTACATGCAGTATATCCAAAAATCACCTGCATAAACTCAGCACAAGACAAGCATATAACAAACATATAATAAGTCATGACCGTGCACAACAACATGCTACTACGAATGGGTCTCGTGAGCAGTCAGGATATCTACTAATAAATAAGCAATAATTATTTAATTTATCAAAAATTATATTAATAATTAATTATTAAATTGAGCAATTAAATAATTAATATGATTCAAGCAAATTTAATCATTCGATATTAATCACACTAACAACCAACCTTTTAATGATCATCCAATTCATCATTTTAATACAATTATTCTGAAAATTAACTATTAATTAATCTCCAAATTAATCAATACATTAATAGATATGTTGATAACTCAAATCATTAACATTAAATTCTAATCAACTCCAAGTTAATTAAATTAATCTCATGATTAATTGATTAATCCATTAACAATAATTCTTCAATTTATTATCTAACTAATCAATACCAATTAAATTCGTTAACTAAGTATTCACCATTGCCATTGATTAATCTATTAATGCATTCCCTGTTGAGTTGGTAATTTAATTAACCCTTTAATTAGCTCATTGATTTTATAGGTTCTCTAACTAATAGTCATGTCAAATGCATTAATCAGTACCCCTTATCTATAAATTTATTAGTCAACTCATTAAACAAACTACTCATCATTCATTAACCTTATACATCACATACCAATTAATCATTATTAAATCAATTAATACTAATTGATTGATTAATTAATTTAGCAAACTATTGATTAATTAAAGCGGAACCTTATAGATTTCATGACAGATCACTGCGACGATTGGTGACGAAGTTCTGGCGATGGTGCTAGCGGTTCGTTAAAACAACGACGATGATAGGGAGGCGGTAGCGATGGGGAGGAGAAGGGCGACCGACGTCGACAAAGGTGCACGATAGTGGCGTCATCGCACAACGATGGTGATTGTTAGGAGGTGGGCATCGGGAAAGAGCGAGACGTGGCATTAGTGGAGGTGCACTGCAGTGGAGTCGTTGGGTTGCTAGGCTGAACAACACCTTGCACACATGGGGGAAGGAGATGCAGAGTGGTGGCTTGCTCGTGGGAAGGAGAGGGGGAGGAGAACTGGTGCATCGACTTTGGCATCTTGCGTGAACAGCGGAGCAGTGCTTGCGGCCGACCTCAGTTGGTAGTGCTGATCACTCGTGCGATGAACAACGTCCGTGAGGGAGTTATGGCAGATTTGAGAAATCAAAACTTAAGTTTTGATTATGTAAACCTCACGTTTATATTCAATCAACTTCCACTTTAAATGGATATTCTAAACAAGCTTTATCTCTTACCCATTTATCCCTATAAAATATAAAAAGATTCTTTTAAAATCCAGAAAATTTCTAGTAATTTCTATTAATTCATATAAACCCATTTCCCTCTTAATTCTCACAGATATAAATTTATTTTCCTAAATAAATTTAATTATGTCAAATTTTAATTCTTGTATATATATATATTTGGTATATTACAATAAACACTCAAAGTGAGGGCAAGGAGCGATAGGTGGAACTCTATGCGTGTATATGGTTGTTTGCAATGTTGGAGCATGTATAAGAATTGGATGGCAACGTGGACATGTGTACAAAAGTTTGGGTGGTGCTCCATGTGTGTGTGCTAAAGGTGGTAGAGCCTTGGGTGCACAGAGGTAGGGGTGTGGCATTGACAATTTATTCACAAGAGTAACAAGTGGTTAGATGGCTTGTGCGAGTGCAATGGAGGTTAGGCAAGCTTGTGCAACGGTCATGTGGTGTTGGACCATTATGTGAGTACCATGGTTTGTTGGAGAAGCTTCACCCATGCTGTGATGGAGGAGATTCGAGACATGGTGGGGGAAAATTTATGCGGAAGTTGAAAGACTTGGAACATTCATGTGAGATGCTTTCATGACCTCACCAATGGGATCTTTGCTCATCTTGTCCAACTTCACCTAAATAACAAGTAATTATTAATCTGTAAAATAGATGATTATTCAACAACCCTATAAATAAAAACTCACTGAACTCATACACCTAATTTAGTTGATGTGCAAGGTGAGACTTAGTTGGATACAAGGTAATGATTTCTCCCAAGGATACAAGATATTGGTAGTGTTGTACAAACAACTGAAAAGAAAGGAAATTAAAGGTGGAGGTCAAAAGAAAGGAGATTAAAGGAGGAGGCCAACCACGATAGTGTTTTCTTAATAGAGACATTGGAAGAGGGAGTCATTGAGGGACGAAGGAGGGTTGGCGGTTCCTTTTGGCTTCGGACTTTGGACTATCGGCGATGACGGTGATGAGCTATGACATGGGGAATGGGAGGAGAGAAAAAGAGAATGGAATAGGGGAGGCAGAGACGACCAGTCATCCCTCTCGACTCAACAAACGATGACCTGGTTAGTGGGCTATAATGCTAGAGCAGAAGGGAAGAGGGCCAGTGGTGGCTCGGCTCTTCTCTAGCTTCAGGTAATGGCGTGACAAAAGGAAAACAAGGAAGAAGGGGATTAGGAGGGAGTGGGTGAGCAACCAATAAGAGAAAGGAGGTGATTGGTGACACACCTGTGGAGCTGGAGATGTGGTGGCAATGACAACGAAAAACACTAGAGAGGAGAGAAAAGATTGGGAGGAGAGATGGTGCAGTTCTTAGGTGAGGACTTATGCATCGAGAGAGATTATATAATCTCTAACTCAATGATTTCCCTAATTCATCCCAACATGATGAAACTAGACTATCCCTTTATAGAAATTTAGTTTGATACCCAAGACAAATTGAAATTGATCCCAGTTTGAACCCATGTGATCTTTATCATCTACTTGATTCCTAAAACTTAATTTGTCACATTAGCTCAACTCAAATAGTCGTTAAAAAGTTCAAAATGTAAAAAAAGTTAAGGGTGTGTTTGGTTTAGCCATTTTCCATTTCCATTTTCTATTTTCTCAGAAAATGTTGTTTGGTTTGTCATTTTCTATTCTCATTTTCTGGAAAAGGAGAGATCATTTTCTGAGAAAATAGAAAATGACATTTTGTCATTTTCTAGAGAAGGGAGAATGCGGTAGTAGAAAAATGGAAAACGCCGTGGAAACTGGAAAATGCGATCCTCGCTCGCCGCTTGAAGTCTCGCCCCTCGACCCCTCGCCGCTCGAACTCTCGAAACCCCTCATCGCCGCTTGAAGTCTCGCCCCTCGCCACTTCTCCTCTTTTCCTTCCCCCAACGTGTCTCCCTCCACGCCCTCTCCGTGTCTCTGCTTCGATCTCGATGAAGACGCTTGCAAAGTATTTGCAAAATCCTCACCCCATCTTCCTAGAAGTAGCGTCGGCCTCGGTTCTCCAAAGAGAATGTCGATCCCAACTCCACTACGTCGGAATCATCTCCTTTCCGGTCTCTGTCAGGAACCAGAGCCCACTCCCTCTCAAACCGTCGATCCCGAGGTGCATAGTGGCAACCCTCTCAAACGGAAGGTGACCTTGGAAACACTCGCTGAGAGCAATGGGCCTCCTTCCATGCCGTCAGATTCCGATGTTCAGGTTGGATATGTTGTCCCCTCATTAGAGATCATGTGAAACTGTTGGTCAATGTTTTTGTTTGAAAGGCAAATTTTCCATTGATTGCATAAGGTGGTTGTGCGAATGCGTCCTCCAAGCAAGGAAGAAGAATACAGAGACATGATCATTGAAAAGATTTCCTCAAACTCTGTCTCGATCCTTGACCACACATTTACCTTTGATTCCGTAGCTAATAATTTACTTGCTTGGTAGAGTTTCATTTGAATCCATTATTTTGAATGTTGGACAAAAGCAATGTTTGATGTCAAGATGTATACAATTAGTGACAGACTGACAGTGGTATATAAATATGTTCTACGAATTAAATGCAAACTTCTACTTATTATCACTTGTTCTGGTTATTTTGTTCGAAAACTGTTTTGATGTTCGAAAACTTCTACTTATTATCACTTATTAAATGCAAATTTTCCCTAGTCTCAGCAGTGTGTTGACACATCAATAAATCAGCAATAGTTCAGCAACCGCATAAAACAACCATAGGGTATCCTGATTTGTGGATGTAAATCAAACCACATAACTTGAAGCCACCAGAAAAGCCACGTTAACCTGATGAAGTGAGCAAACAACCTCCTCCACCTCATTCTTAGCTGACACAAAAACAGTAAATGATAGGAAAATCACAAGGAGATTTGAAAGCTGCTGTTGATTTTCTCAACAAATACTTAGAAATGAGGGAACTTATCCATTACTATAGGAATCTGTTCCATTACATTACAGTAGAATTTTTTGTTACTAACACATTGCTAATATCGGAATTTTTAATTCCGTCGGAAAATATCGGAAAAGTTTTCGACGGAAATCCAATATTTCCCGTCGGAAATTTCCGACGGAATTTCCGTCGGATCTGTTAAGTGCCTTTACCGACGGAATTCCGTCGGTAAATTTCGTCGGGAATGCTGTTTTTTTTTGTAGTGTAAAAAATTATCAATTAAAAAAAGGAAATGTTGATTAAAAAATTATTTAAAAAATTTTTTATTAAAAAATATTATTTCTAAAAACAATTATAATATTGCACCGATTTTTATTTTTTAAAAAATTATTTTATTTATAATTTTCAATATTAACATACCAAACGCATTTTCCAGTTTTCTTTTCTAGAAAATAGAGTTACAGTATATCATACCAAACGCATTTTCCGTTTTCTGAAAACTAGATCAGAAAATAGAAAACAGAAAACAGAAAATGGAAAATAGAAAATAGAAAATATTTTCCAAACCAAACGCCCCCTAAATTTGATAAAAATTTAGTACCTAACAATATTCTTCCATGTGGACTAAATTAGAGATTCTAAAATTTATTTCTTCCTGAAAACCAATTGTAATAATATCCTAACATGCATGATGAGAAAGTAGAAAAGACCATGTTCATTGGTACGTACCTAAACTGCATACATAGAAACAGTTAATCACAAAATACTTGTGGAAAAGCTATATGTAGTTAAACAATGTTTTACTGAAAGAAAGAAACAGATATTCCATTGACACTTAACCACTATCAATAAATAACAAATTACAGTGGTTTTAGAAAGAAAAAAACTTCAAAGTTGTTTCAGAAACTAGAAAAGTTTAATAACCATAACAGTTCTCAATTTCAATTTCTGGAAAATAGTTTTTTTTTTTTAAAAGACAGAGGTCTGTAGTACAGAACATTAAACAAGCAAATATGGGTATTAAATTTAGTGCAATACTTACCATACAAATATTAAAAATTAATTATTTTTGTTAATTAAAGCCTATATTGAATTTTAATTAAATATTTGACAATTTATATTAACCAACACTTATTGCTACTTTTATAATTATGTAAACATAAATCTTCTATTTGTTCTTGGTAATATTAATTACCATATATATTAGTACAACACTGTATTCACTGTATTTGTATCATATGAGAAATATATATTATTTTAATATTAAAAGATTAATAATGTATTTTCCCTTTTCTATTTTTTTTTCTTGGAAGTTTTTATTTCCTGATTGACCGATTTGATACAACCAACTCAGTACCAAGTTAAACCCTGGATTTTGTCTTTCTTTTAATAGAAATATATTTTGTTAATAGGTGATTTATCTGCTACATTAGTAAATGTTACTTTGTTGATTTGACAAATGCAGGAGAAGGAGCATGCACTATTTCTTGGAAGCTTTCAAGAAAGTTGACATAATAGTGTCTCCTACAACTGGGTATTA
Source organism: Boesenbergia rotunda (assembly GCA_024364735.1). Classification (NCBI taxonomy): domain Eukaryota; kingdom Viridiplantae; phylum Streptophyta; class Magnoliopsida; order Zingiberales; family Zingiberaceae; genus Boesenbergia; species Boesenbergia rotunda. The sequence continues at coordinate 263,422 of JAGFNQ010004663.1, forward strand.
TTCTTTAGTTTCTGTTGAACTTCCTATGTTTATTTTGAGCTTATTTTTCCTATGCACAACCTCTAGTGATTTTTCTTTCGAATAAAGATTTGAGTGAACCAGGAAAGTCCACTCGTATATATATAAGAAAATGTTACCCTACTTACCTATGGTGCACACCTTGTGAGCACCAAGTGTATTTTTTTTAAAATTTTTTTAGAGTTAGGGCTCACAAGGTGTGCACCATAAGGTATATAAGTTGATCACACTACAGAAGTCTATTGGAACTACAATGATAGCTCAAGCCTTCAAATATCTCAGCAGAAAAGGAGCTATCAGTGCTGCAGCGAGTTGTCCAATTCCAGCATGTAGTTTTGACCTGAATTTTACTGAACACGCTAACTCTCGACAACAAGAGAATATTCACCCAAATTTGCAAGGAATCAATTGGATCGGCCTGGTGGATGATAGAGCATCTGCGACGCTAGGCTGTCGAGCCATTCTTGCGCCAATGTGCAGAGGGTCCTCCTTTTGCTCCTGGGGGACGTTTCAACTTGTCACATGTAAATCTTTGTTGTTAACTGACCAGGCCTAGGGAATATACACTCAGATAAATCTTCCTTGAGCTGGTGATGACCCCAGGGCAAAAGAAGAGAAATTGCACCATAGTTTCCTTCTCAAATCTGGAACAAATAACATAACAGTCCTAGATTAGAGCCCATTTTCTACATAGTACTTCACACATTGAATTCACCATGTAGCAATAATCAACTGAAGATCTTGACTTTGATGGTTGCAAAGGGCTTCCATATAATGTCATTCCAGTAATCTATGTGACTGTCATGAATCAACATTTGATATGCTGATCTACTAGTAAAGTTTCCGCCAAATCCCATCTCCGTTCAGCAGCAAGGACCACTGGGGAATCTGTCAAAGTGCTTGCTACTCGGTTCAATTCCAGCATTTCCCTACTTCTAATAAGAAGTCTAAAGGTGATACTGAGTGTAGGTGAGGCAATGCCAGGCTGTCACATCTAAATACCCTGAACATCACAGATTGAGAATAGATGAGGGAGCTGCTATCTTAGAATAAATTTACCATTCTAGCTGCTGTGCTAAAAAGAAGCATCAGGATTACTACTTGCTGTAATACTTATTCAAAGACCTCTAAAATACCAAATGTCTTTCCAAGTAGAAGATCACATCAGATTTGGAGAAGCATCTTCCCAAGGCCTTGCAATGAAATATGCATGCTGTACTATAGGTCCATAGTGCCCCTGGCCTTGAGTGCATGATGAAAAGCCACAACAATGACATAGAAGAGCCAAGTTGTAGTCTTTCAAGCTAATAATTCCATGACCACCCACAGGTGTTGGTCTATATACCAAATTCCATGAAGCCAAGTGTTGAATCATGGGAGAGATAGTGTCGTGACCACAATGCCAAAAGAACCTCCTAAGCAAATCCAGTCTTGAAATAACCCAAGCTGGTACATGATAAACAAAGCAAGGGTATACACATGAGAGAAGTTAGGAAGTTAGGACGCTGTTGACTAGGGTTAACCTGTTGAAAGCCATGCTCGCTATCGAGGATATAACCTGTCTCTGATTTGAGCAATCAACTTCTCTCAATAAGATCTATTCGGTTGGCCAATGCCAAGTTGAAAACCCAAGCAATGAAAAGGAAGCTCTACGAGGGAAGCTTTTTTTTTTAAAAGGCAGGTCCGTTGCCTCAGTGGCTCCCCTAGAGTTGACCTTACAGATGTGGAGGGAGGTAAATGCAAGTACATAGGCGGAAGGTGTATGGTGGGGAAGCACCAGGTCGTCAGTTCTAGGGAATCAACCCTTGACCATTACACCAGAATTGCCATGTGCTCACCGTCTGTGCTACGCCCTGAGGGCAAGGGGATCTTTTAATATACCAGAGAGAAGTCGTCCTTGATCCTTGAACTGATAAACACATACTAGAGAGTCTTAGATAGGTTAAGCTTTAGACCCATTAATACAAAGCACCAATAATGATCCTCAAATTCAGTATAAACTCATATTTAGCTCTCAAACAAAGAAGGATGTCATTTGCATATTGTAGAACATCAAAACTTGGGGAATATTACTCTCTAGCCATCCCCTCAATAAGCCCTCTGGATTGAGCTCGAGCAAGAATATAGTGCGAGGCATCAATTGAAATAATGTAGAGATGGTGGATAAAGGGTTGCCATGCCATTGTTCCTTTCTACATTTGAACCACTCTCCGACTTGGCCATTCACAATAACAACTCCTTGAGTGCTGAAAACTAGACTCATGATTCACAGCTGAGGAATCCCCTAATGTAGGATCATATGCAAGAACATCCCATAACAACTCATTTCAAAAGGCTTGCCATAGTCAAGTTTGAGCACCACAACATCTCTTGCTTCACACTATTTGATGTCTTCATAGGCACACATATAGTAATCTTTAGCAAGCCTATTCTTTACAAAGGCAAACTGAAGCTCACTTATTAAGTTGGAAATATAATATTGGAGCCTAACCGCCAACACTTCAAAGATCAACTTGACCAATCAGTGTGCCAGGGAAATTGGCTGATAGTTATCTGGCTTTGAAATTCCCTTTACCTTTGACACCAAGGTGATAGAAATAGTTGATGCTCCCGATCAAAGAATTTCCGCATAGAATTCTTGAAAGAGATTTACAAGGTCTACCTTAATGAGATCCCACAAGCTAATGGGAATTCTTTGTTGAAGTTGTCTGGCCATGGGCTTTTTAGTTTCCAAGACCCACAACAGCATCATGAATCAGTGAAAGGTGAGATTAAAAATTCTAGTTGTCTGGCCATGGGCTTGTGATGGAAGGATCAAATAGCATGAATGAGTTACTGTTGGATTACCCATTCACTTCGAAGTGTTCTCTTAGGACTATAGATTCTAGTGAAGATAAAAAAAGATGTTGCGACTCTAAGTCTTTAAAAGTTTGTTTTCTCTTAAAAATGAAAAGTAAAAAAAAAGTGAATATAAATCAAATATAGGTTTTCATTTTTCTATCCCGTCACTTTTTCATGTTGTGAAGAAATGTAGCTTGAGTGAATGAAATTGAAAAAGATTTGTTGATCCCAATGTTTCATCCGCCAAGGCATGTTGGTTGAGTGAAGAAATGTTTCATGCGAAATGCTATACACTAGTACGAAACTTCAAGAAGTAAAAGAATCTTGAAATATATTAGGTATGGAACCATCTTAGGTATTTAAATTTAATTGTTACATATAACAATTTTGGCCATAATTCTACAACATGTAAAAGTTTTGAATTGCTATACAATGCAAATCTGATTAGGTATGGAAGATTAACAAATCTTGAAACATCCTATAACTCCCTAGGGTCTAAGAAACACAATGCAATAATTTGCCAAACATCCAATTAATTTAAGTCAATGTAGCAATTTTGGTCAAAATTGCTATATCATTGTTGGACCAGCTGGGTAAAGAGGAGCAATTAGGAAAAGAAAATGTGTCTTTTGACCTTTATTCATTCCTAGTGTCGAGGTGTTTCACTTTCAAGATAAATATGATACTCTTAATAATTGAAGAAATATAATCTTTTTTTTTTAAACAATCAAATTCATAAACATTACACACTTACAAAACAATATAAAATTCAAACATGTAGCTTTCTCCATCAAGGAATTAGCATATGGAAAATTAAAAGGGAAGCAATTCTATGAACTCACCTCATAATCAAACAATGAGGTGTGACTGAAAAGAACATCGTGGATCATCAGCTGCTTGCTTCTTACGTACCTTGCCTCCTATATGCTTCAATCAATTTTCTAAATACACCACATTTAAAATAATGTATTCAAGTTGGCCAACATATACCATGTAGTTTATACTTGCCATAAATATTCATCATTTCAAGGACTCCAAAAGTATGGTAAGTAGATAAGATAGCTGCTACAAGTATTAAGAATCTTTGGGAGTTGCACCATCTTCCTCATGAAATCAAGTTTTCTATGTTTGGCATTAGAAATAGGTTTAATTACTTTATGGTCTCACTATAGTTTGTTTTGAATTAGTTGTATATAATATAGCGGTCAATCAGCTAGTTGTCAATTACCTTAATTATAGTTTTCTATGATAGATTCCTAGTTTTGTATATAAATATGCCTCAGTCTTCAATAAGGGTATGAATTCTTTTTATCTCAAATAACATGGTATAAGATCATTAGAGATTCAAAATTAGGGTTCTATCTTCGCCGTAACCTTCATCAACTCGCTGCCCATCAGCCACTGCATCTCAATCTTCCTCCTCCATGGTTGATTTGCTAATCATGGGGTTTGCAACTTCTGGCAGGGACGGGCCAGTATGCGCCGACGCGTGGGCTTGTTTGTGCCTTGTTGGTTTGAAACTTCCTTCGGATATATTTTTTTTTATTTGACTTCCTTTGGGATAAAGTCTTATGGTTGAGAATAAGTCTTCCATTATGATGGATGTGGTGCTTGTGATATCTAAAATCACCGACTATAAGCAAAATGGTTCAAACTATTTGGATTGAAGTTAGACTATTCATGTTTATCTATGAAGTATTGATAAAAATAGTCATTTGATTGCTGATCTTCCTAAAGATGATTCGAAGCGGACATGACGACTTAGAGATGATGCTCGCCCTCATATTTGGAATTGTATTGATAGTGAGTAATTGATTTGATTAATCACGGTTAATTTGTTAAAGAACTGATGGATTATTTAGAATTTTTGGACTTTGAAAAAGGAAATTTCTCCCGCATGTATGAGGTTTGCAAAGCCTTTTATTATGTGGAAAAACAAGATCAGCCTCTGATAAATTATTTTATGGTATTCAAGAAGACATATGAACAACTTAATATTTTATTGCCCTTTAGCCCTGATGTGAAGGTTCAAAAACCCCAACGAGAGTAGATGGCTATCATGAGCTTCCTCACTGCCCTATCTCTTGACTTTTGCTAAGTCACAAGTTCTCTCTAGTTCTGAAGTTTCCTTTTACTTGATGTATTTAGTCGCGTTCTCCATACAAACAGTACTGCACCCGTTCGGCTTAGTGGTGTTTTGGTAAGTTGCAATACAAATTATGTCTGGGAGATTACTAGTCACGAAATAAATGAGGTGGCTCATAGGACTTTGAAACTCGAACATCGATTTCTGGTGATATTATATGCAACTACTGTCATAAGTTAGGCTATACGAAGTTTGAGTATAGAAAGCTTCAATATAAAAATCAACAAAAACACTTAGCCTATATTGCATCTACTAATGATGCCTCTGGTAAATCGGTCCTTATCTCTTTAGATGAATTTGCGTTCTTACAATATTAGGAATTACTCAAGTCTTCATCTTCCTTTATCATTGCTATTGCTGGTTTAGGTAAACACAACACATGCCTTCTTTTCCCATCCTTTGAATGAGTTATTAATTCTGGTGCCACGGATCATATGACAGGTAATTCTAGTATCTTTTCTACTTTTGAGTCCAAAGCTAACACTCCTATAATTATTTTAGCTAATGGGTCTCCATCATATATTCATGGGTCTCGCACTATCAATCCTACCCCTTTACTTCCTCTGTTTTTGTCTTTGTCTTTGTCTTACATTTATCTAATTTATGTTTTAATGTGCTCTCTGTTAGTCAATAAACTTGTAATATTAACTATTGTATCTCATTTTTTTCCTAATCATTGCTTATTTCTAGATCTTTTGATGAAAAATATTATTGGTAAAGGATGAGTCTGGAGGCTTCTACATTCTTGACACACCGCTCCAAATTCTTTTGCTTGCTCGAGTGCCACTTTTCTTTTTGAGGCTCATTATAGGTTGGGTTATCCATCTCTCCCTTTGCTTACGGAGCTTTATCCATAATATAGCAAGGTGTCTTTATTAGATTGTGAGTTGTGTTAGTTTGTATAACATCAACATCTTAATTTGAGTCCTAGAGTAAATAAACGTACTACTATTCCTTTTGAATTAGTTCATTCTGATATTTGAGGTCATTGCCATATTTTGTCTAAACTTGGGTTTAAGTATTTTATTATTTTTATGGATGATTATTCTTGTGTAACTTGGTTATATTTAATGAAAAATTCTTCTCAGTTATTTTCTCTATTTTATACTTTTTGTGTTGAGATTAAAATTCAGTTCATTACTTTGCGAAGTGATAATGTTAAATAATATATGTCCAATTTATTCAAATCTTAAATGAGTTGGAATGACATGCTTCATGAAACCTTTTGTGTTGATACTTTATCCTAAAATGATGTGGTAGAACGTAAAGCAAACATCTTTTTGAAATTGCACGGACCCTTTATTTCAAATGAATGTTCTCAAACTTTTTAGGCTGATGCAGTTTCTACAATATGTTTTCTCATTAGCTGCATGCCACCTTTGTTCTTAATGGTAAGTTTCCTTACAAAATCCTTTTTCCCAATAAGTTCTCGTTTCCTATTAACCCTAAGATATTTGGTAGCACTTATTTTGTTTGGGATATTCGCCCGCATGTGACTAAATTAGATCCTAAATCTTTGAAGTCTATCTTCCTTGGTTATTCTCATCTTTAGAAAGGTATAGATGTTGTTATCCCTGTATTAACAAATATCTTGTTTCAATTGATGTTACTTTCATAGAAGGCACATCTTATTTTTCGTCCTTACCTATCCTGACTCATCAAAAGGAGGATGATGATTTGTTGCTGCACCCATCTCGGAACTAGCTCCGATCAAGCCTACTATTATTCAAGTCTATTCCAGGCATTAACCTTTTGATTCATGTACTGCAGCTACTCCTTCGTCATTAGATCTATTCCCCAGTGATGATCTTCCTATTGTGTTATGCAAAGGTAATCATCAATGTACTTATCCTACTTCTTCCTTTGTGTCTTATAATGACTTGTCTTCCTCGTATTCTTTTATTTCTTCACTTGACTCTATCTCTATTCCTAAAATTGTCCGTGAAACCATATCTCATCCTGGTTGGAAATATATAATGATAGAGGAGATTAATGCTTTAGATGATAATGACACTTGAGACTTGGTCAATCTACATTCAGGGAAACGGGCTATAGGATGTAAATGAGTATTCACAATTAAAGTCAATCCTAATGGGTTAGTCGCAAGCCGTCTTGCCGCTAAGGGCTATGTTTAGATTTACTGTGTGGACTATTCTGACACTTTTTCTCCTGTTGCAAAATTGACATTATTTATTTCATTAGCCACACTCATCATTGACCTTTAGATAACTTGATATCAAGAATGATTTTCTTTATGGTGATATTCAGGAGGAGACGTATATGAAGTAACCTCCTAGTTTTGTTGCTTAGGGGGAGTTAGGGCGAGTTTGTCATCTTTGAAACTTTTTGTATGGTTTAAAACAAAGTTCTTGTGCTTGGAAAATTTAGTACGATGAAAAGCAAATCTACCATTTTGTGTTCCACAAGGAGTCAGGAGTTGATATCATTATGTTAGTTGTATATGCGGATGATATTGTTATGACTGGAAGTGATACTACCAGAATCTCATTTCTTAAATCTTTCATTCGTACTCAGTTTCACACAAAGGACTTGGGGTGCTAAAGTATTTCTTGGGTGTTAAAGTTAAGAGGAGTACAAAAGGTATATTTCTATTTCAGCGAAAATATGTCCTCTGCCTATTAACTAAGACAGGAAAATTAGGGGCAAAGCCTTGTAGTATTCTAATGACTCAGAATGTGCACCTTACAGGAGATGAGGAACTTTTTGAACATCCTGAGAATATTGACGGTGGTTGGGAAGTTGATCTACCTTACTGCGACTCATCTAGATATTGCATATTCGGTTAGTGTTATTAGTCAGTCATCTCCAACAGTTCATCAGTCAGTTAGATATGACAACATTAGAGCAAATCACAACAATTCTCCAATAGTTCATCATTTTGTGTTACTTGAATGGAGCACCCAGACAAGATATCGTATATGCAAATCATGGGTGCATTTATATTGAATGTTTTTCAGATGCAGATTGAGCAGGTTCCAAAATGGATAGAAGATCTACTTTAGTTATTAGGTTATTGTATCTTTTTGGGAGGAAATTTAGTTTTATTGAAGAGTAAGAAGCAAAACGTTGTATCACGATCCAGTGCAGAGTCAGAATATAGGGCTATGACATAGTCTGTGTGAGATGTGGATATATCAATTTTTGACTGAAGTAGAACTCAAAATTTTAGAATCAGTAAAACTCTGGTGTGATAACCAAGATACTCTTTATATTGCATCAAATTCTATATTTCGTGAACGAACTAAACACATTGAAATTGATTGTCATTTTGTTCATGTCAATAAAACTTGATTTTTATAGGATATGTGAAGATTGGAGAACAATTAGGGGATATCTTCACAAAAGTTTTAAATGAGATTTGGTTGATTATCTTTGTAATAAGTTAGACATGATTAATATCTATGCTCCAACTTGAAGAGGAGTATCAGTTATATATACTTTATATATTAGATAATATAGCTGTCAATTAGCTAGTTGTCAATAACTTAATTATAGTTTCTTAAAATAGATTATTTTCTACGATAGATTCCTAGTTTTGTATATAAATATGTCTCAATCTTCATTAAAGGTATGAATTCTTTTTATCTCAAATAATAACTTGAATAAAAAAAATCATAAAAAAAATCAGTTCAAAGTTCAAACACAGCCATTTCAAAATAGAATAATTTCCATGCCTCTTTTAAAATGGTACCGAAGTTAGATTTATACTTCCCAACCATGATAGGAATAAAAAGGTGAATCATGATAGGAAAAAGAAGGCATATTCAAGCTAGGGTCCTGCATGGTAATATCCCACGTAGATAAGTATGATGGTTCTTTATATCTTGAGGGAGTCTCACTGTAAAAAATTGCTAGTTCATTTGGAATCCAATGCAGCATACCCCTCTTCAACATGATCTCAAAATTAGTCCAAGTCAATTGTGTAGGATTGACAATACATGAATCACAACAAATTTGAAAACAAGTAAAGAAGATAATGTAAACAAGTGTATTTATATGGTTTGGAACCCTGACTCTGACTTATGGCCCTTCGGTGAGTCACTCACGAAATACTTTTAGCTTTCTCTTTTTTCAGATATCATTCAGAGGTGGAGAAGCCTTTTTCAATATCTCTTTGTTACAAATGAAACTTTTGGCACTAGAGAAAAGTTACAGTTAGGGCAAGAGAAATAGTGGAAACTTGAGAAAATAGCAGACTCATAGTCTCTTAATTTCTATTTATTGGCCTTGATTAAGTCTTCATTTAGATTTGATAATATTTTCTTTGTATTGATTAGTGGACTGTATGCTTTTAGTTGACTGTTTTTGTCGCGCAATCTTGTCGAAAGCTTCTAGAATGCTGCCATTGTAAGGTTAACCACGTAACTGCTCTATCATTCGACTCAATCTGTCAGTTGACTATTCCTATAGAAGCTTTGAGATCATCAACTGTGTCAGAAATAATGTTCTTAATAAGAAAACTATTTCTTGTGTCAACTCAAAATAACATTAGTTGATTGCCATTGTACCAGTTGACTGAACGATCAACTGACTTATAAAACAGAGGTAAACAAAAATAGTGTATTCCTTTATTATTTTTCTTAAGTCGATTGACCAGTGGACTCAAGCACTAGCCAATTGAAAAACACATTCAATTGACTGTGCCACTAACTAAAAGAATTCAAAGGTTTAGTCCGTGCTTAATCTAGCCCACAATAAACCCTTTTTTTTTTTGTTTAACAAATGCTCTTTCATTTAACTTTACACAATTAAAAATTGCCAAGAGCATCTTGCTTCAGGAATTCGTACATCAAGAAGCCTTCCTTTTTGGTTTTTCTCTTTTACTAAGCATTCCATCACCCTTGACTTGTTGGGCCATCCATTTTCCAAGCATTTGATAACCTTTGATTGTCGGGACTTCCTCTATTGCAACTACAATACTTGTGTCAAGGAGCCTGCAAACTTGATACACCTCATTGATATGTATGATAGATTCTAACCATCTAGAGACGTGATTGCACCAACAAATTGTTCTTATGGGAAGCGTTAAAGTTGAGGTGCTCTACAACTATAATCGCACATGGATGTGTGGTGGTACATGGCGTGTTTATATTGAGAATGTATCTCAAGTGCCCAGTTATTTTAGGATAGTGCGGGCTTCATTTCATTTTACTATTGTCTTAGAGTCACTTGTACCTTTGAGTTCTAAGGAGCATGAGGAGACATTGAAGTCACCGGAGTAGATAAAGGTGTTTTATACGTAACAAGTTGTTAAAGTCCTTAAAAGTTGTTGCCACGATCTTTGGGTTTGAAACAAACCTGCTTTATTGAAATGGGGGCTTATTTCCATATACATTATAAAAGGATCATCTTTGGAATGGAATGGACTTAGCCTTGCTACTTGAGCTACATATGCAAATTATTTTCTACAAAAAAAAAAAGTGAAATCCGTCACCCTGGTGCTCCCCCGACTGCTCCACACCATTGGGAGGGAGTAAATCAGGTACTGAGCAAATCCCCATCTGGGAGGGTATTTACACGGCTTTGCCATTATTCGACCCTTGCTCAATTTTGCAAATTTACCACATGATTATCGGTTCGACTATGCCCTGGGGCTACATGCAAATCATGATTAGTGCCAAGGATGTGGTGAAGTCAAAGACTTAATTTTACGTTGACAAATGCAATGGTCTGTCATATTCTTATATTGATGCCCTCTTCCCTATTTGCTTGCCATTTTGGGATAAAATAGTTCTGTCTATTTCGACAATATACATTAATCTTCAATTATTGTCCTTTTTTCTTGGAAGTTTCTAAGTTGGAGCAATACTGTTAATGCAATAAAATATAGCCCTCTTAAAATAAATTGGTCCTATAGAATAAATCAGATCATACTCTATTTTTCCAATCCCATTTTATTTCTACTTCAGAATAATTTTAGAAATCTTGCTTTTATGGTTCCTAGCAAAGTTCAACTTGAGTTTTATGAGACTAATAAAAGAGGTCCCTTATTATTTTTGATCATTCAATCAAATAATGGATAATTCTACTTTGGAAATTAACTTTTCTCTCTTGAGTTTGAGTGTTGAGCATGCGATTCCTCGAGAATATTGGACAAGTCACACGGATTTATCCTTGCACGATGTCAAGTCCTGCTAAATTATTAGCAGGAACACAAAGATTGTGCTTATGCTATGTCAAGTGGTATTAAAGTCTAATTTCATTCCTTTAACTCGTCTTGCTTCACATTGTCTTGTTTCTCTGTTATTTGTCTAATTTATTTTCTCCTCATTTTAGTACTCCCTCATTGCCATCTTGCTCCTCTTCCTCTTCTCCTCACCAATCCCATCCACCAGGCCCACAAAAACCACCTTCTCTATGACTCACACTCGTCTTCTCCATCCAATTTTTATCTCTCCTTTGTTACTTTTTTGAAAACTTGGCGCACCCATTTCTTGATTTAAGAACAATTGGGATCTGTTCAAGAAAAGGTTCGTGATCCAGTGCAATGAATATTGCAAAGAAAATTGTAAGAAATTTTGGATTTGTTGCTAGAGTAGATTCAATATTTGTTGCATTATAGATAGTAAAGAAAAATGTAAAATCATAGATTCAGGATCCAATATAATGCAGATTTCTAAACTGTAAGAAGAGAAGCCCTACAGAGTGAACCTTTTTGTGAAATTCACAACCACATCTGTGAGAATGTTTGTTGTTTGTCTATTTAAGTATTTGTTTTGCTTTCTTCAAACCAACTTCATGTGGTAACAAACATTACTTTTTAACATTTCCATGCATGATGCTGTTGAAGCTAATATAATCATCTCCGGTTGTGCAATTTGTTTTCTATAATGAATTTGGTGAGGTACCAAGGTTAACAAGATTGTAGGGGTGAGTTAGTAATCTTAAGAGCAATCCCCTTTTTTTTGTTTGAAAATTGTTTTGTTGATGTGCCAGAATATTTTATGTATCATGAATTGAGAATCTAAATTATACAAGTATATTTATATGGATGACTGTGATAGTTGTGGAACTGCCTAATGAATGAAATCCGAGAAAACAATTTCATATAGTCAAATAATTTGTATTCACCACACTTTAAACAAACTTATTATTTGAACTCACATAAGACATTCTTTTCTGCACCTAATCAATTTTCTCATTATAATAGTATCACAGGTCCAGTGATAGCACCCAGTTCTCTCAAACTTGGGGAGTCAGATTATGAGGTTCAAGGTAAGCTGAAAGTTTCTTATAGTTGCTTTAATAAATGCAATGCCTCTTTCCTTTGTGTAATAACTGATTAATTTACCTATCTTATGTAACAAGAGTAGGGAAAGAGAGAATACATGCGAGACTATGGGGGATGGCGGAGGATTAGGGAATGAGAGGTTAAGTTGTGAGATGAGAGAATCAGGGAATGGTGTGAGAGTACAACAAGATGAAGTGAAATCTATGAAAAAGGATAAAAAGAGAATAGGTAAATATAACGAAAAGGCTTTAATTTTAAAAAGCTACTTTATAATGGACAATTGATAAATTCATTATACTTGTTTTTTTTATTATTATTATGGTTCTTGTTGGATAGCAAGAAACTCTTCAAAACGTTAATTAAAACCAAGACCATTACACAACTTATATAGCTTGTAGCCCTGCAAAACCCTAATGGCACAAGATAGAAAGAAAAGACCTAATTACCCCTGCAACTTACAACACTCTCCCTCAAGTTGAACATATATATCAAACATGTTTAACTTGTTAAGGGCAGAATTAAACACAACTTGGGGTATAGCTTTTGTAAACATATCAGCAATTTGGTCCTCAGATTTGACATAGGGCAAACATAACTCTCCAGAATCAAGTCTCTCCCGAATAAAGTGCCGATTAATCTCGATGTGTTTGGTTCGATCATGTTGAACTGGATTATTTGCAATATTGATTGCAGCTTTGTTGTCGCAATACAGCCTGAGAGGTAATTTAACCTTTAATCCCATGTCTTCCAACAAGAAGCTCAACCACAACATTTCTGCAAGACCATGTGCCATGACCCGATATTCTGCTTCCGCACTGGACCGGGCACAAACACTTTGTTTTTTACTTCTCTAAGTTACCAAGTTTCCTCCTAAAAAGGTGCAATAGCCAGACGTGGATCTTCTATCATCTCTAGAACCAACCCAATCAGTATCAGAATAACATTCCACTTTCAGATTACCACCTCCTTTAAACAGCAAGCCTTTTCCCGGACATGACTTTAAATATCTTAAAATTCTGTAAACAGCCTTCATGTGGATAGTTTTAGGAGCATGCATGTACTGGCTCACTACACTAACAACGTAGGTAATATCAGGCTTAGTCATAGACAAATAGAGTAACTTTCCAACCAACCTTTGATACGTTTCCTTTTCCGGATTGGTAAGATCTTCCCCATTAGAACTAGTAAGATCATGACTTACTTCTATAGGTGTCGATGCTGGCCGACAACCCAACTTCCCTATCTCCGTGAGCAAATCCAACACATTTTCTCTGACATATATAAATTCCCTAATGAGATCGAGCAACTTCAATACCAAGGAAGTACCTCAATAGTCCAAGGTCTTTAATTTCAAACTCTGATATTAACTTGGACTTAAGAGTCTGGATTTCAATCTCATCATCTCCCGTAATTATCATATCATCAACGTAAACCAAAAGAATGATAATTCTGTCCTCTTTCCTTTTCACAAACAGTGTATGATCAGCATTCCCTTGTTTAAAGCCAAACAATATCATGGCTTTGCAGAACCTATCAAACCATGCTTTGGGCGATTGTTTAAGTCCATACAAAGCTTTTATCAGCCTGCAAATCTTCCCTTTTGTTTCGATTCTAGGAGGTGGTGACATGTAGACCTCTTCATGAAGGTTGCCATTCAAAAAAACATTCTTCACATCTAGCTGAACTGGTGGCCAATCATACTGAGAAGCAAGAGAAAGAATCACTCTGACTGATTTGAGTTTTGCAACCGGAGCGAAGGTCTCCAAGTAGTCCACCCCATATGTTTGAGTGAATCCCTTGGCAACGAGTCTGGCTTTATATCTAACCACTTCACCCTCTGAGTTATACTTGATAGCATAGACCCATTTAGAGCCAACCAAGTTCTTCCCCTTTGGGGGATCTACTAATTTCCAAGTACCATTCTTATTAAGAGCATCCACTTCTTCATTCATTGCCTCCAGCCACCTTGAGTCCCTTACAACTTCATAATAAGAAGAAGGTATGACATGATTTGATAGCTGTGAAACAAAGACATGATATGAAGAAGACAAACGAGAATAAGACACATGGTTAGAGATAGGATGTTGAGTACATGACCTGATTCCCTTCCTAACAGCAATTGGAAGATTCAGCTCATTCATATTCAGGGGTGCGGTTGGTTCAACCAATGAGGATACAGGATCAGGAGTCGGAGCATCCAATTCAGCTAGTTGATTAGTAGTAGGTCCTTGCTTATGTCTTCGTCACTGGTAAGTAATAATTTTTTGTGAAGCCTGCGAGCCCAGTAATGGAGCATCATCTTTTCTGTTTTCCATGACATCCAGTGAAATAGGAATAGGAGAAGGAACCACTCGAGGTACAAGGGAAGAGGTAAGATTCTCCCCCTGAGGACGAGTCTGGGGAGAATAATAGGACTCGGACTCAAAAAAGGTAACATCCTTCAAGACATATCTTGTCCTAGTAATAGGATCAAAGCACTTGTAGCCTTTCTGGCAAGTGGAATACCCTAGAAAGACTCCCCGTTTAGAGCGAGGATCAAGCTTAGAGGACTTGGGACCAAGAACATGAATAAAACAGAGGGAGCCAAATACCCGAGGTGTAAGGGAGAACAGTGTTGTGTCAGGACGAAGAATAGTGAGAGGACACCGATACCCTAGACCTTTTGATGGTAGACGATTAATGATATAAACGGCTACAAGGATAGCATCAGCCCAGAAATATTTTGGTAATTGGCGCTGAAATAATAGCGCACGGGCTGTTTTAAGGATATGACGATTTTTCCTTTCAGCCACTCCATTCTGTTGTGGTGTGTAGGGACAAGATGACTCCTGAAGAATTCCTAAATCCTCTAGAAAGGTATTTAGAGACTGTGTAAAGTATTCCCGGACATTATCAGATCAAAGAGTTTTCACTTTTGTGTGGAATTGAGTTTCAACTATTCTACAATAATGTTGAATGAGTCGAGGAACTTCGTCTCTGCCTTTCATCAATAAAGCCATGTATAGTGAGTGTAATCATCAATAAAAGAGATAAAGTATCGGTAACCATCTAAAGAAGGCACAGGAGAGGGACTCCACACATTTGAATGAACTGATAGATCGACAGGCGTGCTAGAGGGGGGGTGAATAGCACTTTTTCGTTTACGTCTCTACAAGGTTGTTAGCGCAGCATAAACAATAATATGCAAAGGACAATAAAAACAATGCTAACAATCAGAATTTACTTGGTATCCACCTAAATGGGTGACTAATCCAAGGATCCACGCACGTACTCCACCTCCACTAAGAAAAATCTCCTTCAGCTAGAGAAACCTTTACAGAATGTTGTCTTCCTCTTTACAGAATATTGTGATTGAAGAGAGAGGAAGATGAGAAGACTTTTTGCACGAGCAGCACTTCGTTACATTACGGAACCGTACCGTTCACGTGCAAAAAGGTTCCTTTTATAAGAGAACAGGACAAACTCGCAGTCTGTCCAGACCCGCACCAGTTGACTGCCCCTGGGCAGTCGACTGGTCTAGCATTAATTGATAGCCAACGGCTAGTTTCGGGGTGTTACCAGTCGACTGCCCCTGGGGCAGTAGACTGGTCTGAGGCTGAAAACTCTCTGAGTTTTGGCAGTCGACTGCCCTCTGGCCAGTCGACTGCCTTGCCTCTCAGCTCAGTTTCAGCCACTCTGAACCTTCTCCTTCACGTGTGCCTTCAGGTCCACTCCCTTGGCTCGCCCCTTGAAGTCATCTTCCTCTGACTCTCGTCCCTCAGATGCGCACACAAGCCTTCCTTTGGCTTGCCTCCATGCCACCCTTCACGTGTGCCCTTGAAGTCCACTTCCCGGCTTGCCCTTGGAGTCCTCCTCGCTCGGCTCTCGTCCCTCGGATATGTTCACCATGTGTGATTCTCCAAGTCCTGCAAACTCAATCACACATATCAAATACAACATAACACCCTAACCTTAAACATATTCATACACACACATCAAAACCATGATCTTCCAATCATTTTAGGGCCGATTGTCTCAACAATCTCCCCCTTTTTGATATGTGACAATATGTTTAAGTTTTGGGATAAAATACCAGTCACAAATAACAATAAAAGCAGTAGCAATTGAAAAGCATAAGACATATCAAAAACCTAAGAGGTATTCTCCCCTTTAATCAATGTCTTTTTCCATTTTCAACTCTACTCATGATCCAAGTTAAGTTTCAAGTCCAACTTAACACTAACCAACATTAATTAAGAGTATAAGACATAGTAATGCCTAAGAGGTACCCTCCCCCTTAACCTATGCCTTTATCCATTTCAATTTTCAAGTTATCCAAGATTTAAGTTAAACAACTAACTTAAACAACCCATTTTAAGTCAAAGATCTAACTTAAACCACCCATTCTCCCCCATTGACACCATCAAAATGATTGCCTCAAGCAACCCAACTCTATAGCATCAAATGCGAGAAAGTTGGTTTTCTAAAAAAAAATTCAGAATCTGAAACTAGGCGTGCCAGTCGACTGCCCATATATCAGTGCCAATTTTCAGCTTTTCTGCCGAATTTCAGAAATGTCCAAAAAATCAGGAAAATTCCAAAAATTGTAAAATTTTGCCGACATGTTTGAAATGATATACTCCATCAAGGAAAAATATTAGTCCATATAAAATTTCAAACATGCTTGACTTTTGATAAAAACTCAAAATCCTTGAAAACCACTAAGTTTTGTATCAACATTACAACCTAATTTTGAAATCATATATCTTGCAAAAGTATGGCAAAACATAGAAAACATAAAATGGTTTTCAAAGGTTTAAAATGTCCAACTATGATCTTTGGGCAAAGTGTCCATTGTTTAAACACTTGCCTTCCCCATAGTTGGTCTAGTTTTCATAATTTGATACTTTTAATGATTCAACAATATGCCACAAGCACAAGTGAACCAAATGTATCATCCTAATGGATCAAACACACTTTTTCAAATCTAATATCCCAAAGTTTATCCTATACTTCTACAAAACACATTCCAATGCCTCTTCTTAAGGATGTAAACTCCGATTCGGGAAGAGGCTTGGTAAAAATGTCGGCTAGGTTTGATATTGATTCAACATAGTGTAGTTCTATATCTCCCCTCGCCACATGGTCCCTAATGAAGTGATGTTTCACTTCAATGTGTTTTGTCCTAGAGTGGTGAACCGGATTTTTGGTCAAATTGATTGTACTTACATTATCACACAAGACTTTGACTTTGGAATAATGTAACTCATAATCTTCTAAAGTGTGCATGATCCAACAGAGTTGGGAAACACACCCACTCATTGCCACATATTCCGCCTCCGTTGTTGATAGGGCAATGCATGGTTGTTTCCTACTACTCCAACTAACAAAGGAAGACCCAAGGAATTGACACGCTCCACTAGTACTCTTCCTATCTAGCTTACATCCCGCATAATCCGAGTCGGTGTATCCAATAAGATCAACACTGAGGGTTCTAGGATACCAAAGTCCGACATTGAGGGTACCTTTGACATACCTTAGGATCCTCTTAACTACAACCAAATGGGACTCTTTGACACAAGATTGGTACCTTGCACACATACCTACCACAAAAAGTATATCGAGTCTACTAGCGGTTAGATATAGTCTACCATTTTTCCTTCAAGGTCACTATCCATTTTCACATTTGTTCCTATGGGGGTAGATGTTACCTTAGCATTTTCTAGGCCAAATTTCTTTAGCATTTCCTTAGCATATTTAGTTTGAAAAACATGTGTACCTTCATTAGTTTGCTTAACTTGAAGTCCTAAAAAGAAGGTTAGCTCTCCTACAAGACTTATTTCAAATTCATCTTCCATACATTTGATGAATTCTTGTAAGAAGTCCTTATTTGTTGACCCAAAAATGATATCATCTACATACACTTGGGCAACAAATATGTCCTTATCCTTCGATTTTAGGAACGAAGTAGGGTCAATTGTTCCTCTCCTAAACCCCTTAGACACTAGAAATGAAGAAAGCCTTTCATACCAAGCCCGGGGAGCTTGTTTCAATCCATATAAGACTTTTCTCAATTTGTAAACGTGTCTTGGATAATTAGGGTCCTTAAACCCGGGGGGTTGTTTTACATAGACCTCTTCCTTAATGATCCCATTAAGGAATGCCGACTTCACATCCATTTGGTGAAGTGTGAAACCCATGTGAGCGACATAGGCTAGTAGAATTCTAATGGACTCTAATATAGCTACGGGGGCATAAGTCTCATCATAATCTAATCCCTCAACTTGGTTAAATCCCCTAGCCACCAATCTAGCCTTGTTCCTAGTGATTTTGCCTTGGTCATCTAGTTTGTTCCTAAAGACCCATCTTGTGGTTACAATGGTGCAATCGTTGGGCCTAGGATCCAAATCCCAAACCTCACTTCTCTCAAATTGATTTAGCTCTTCTTGCATGGCTAAGACCCAATCTACATTTACCAATGCTTCATCAATAGACTTAGGTTCTAATTGAGAGATTAAGGCTATTTGACTAGTTTGGTCTCTAAAATAGGACCTAGTTCTTACTCCTTGAGTGACATCACACACTATTTGGTCAATAGGGTGATCTTGGTGATGTCTCAAGGGCCTAGAGATCGTGGGTTCATTGACTACTTCTTCCTCATCCTTTAGGGTGCCTCTTACTCCCCCTAAATCATTGCTCTCCAAATGTAGGTCTTGGATTCTTTGGGCAAAGGGTTGGGCTTCTTCTATATCCTTATCAATTGAGGCTTTTCTAGGGTAGGTACTTGTTGATTCATCAAAGTTAACATTTGAGGACTCCTCAATCACCTTTGTCCTTTTGTTGTAGACTTTATAACCCCTACTAGTGGATGAATACCCAACTAGAATTCCTTCATCGGCTTTTGACTCAAACTTCCTTAGGTCATCTTTGGTGTTTAAAATATAGACCTTACATCCAAAGACCCTAAAGTAGTGGACTTGTGGAACTCTCCCATTCCACAACTCAAAAGGTGTTTTGCCTAGGAACCTATGTACTAAAACCCTGTTTTGAATGTAACAAGCAGTGTTAACCGCTTCGGCCCAAAAGTAGCTAGGAAGGGAATATGCATTAAGCATAGTCCTAGCAGCTTCTTGTAGGGCTCTGTTTCTTCTCTCAACTACCCTATTTTGTTGAGGAGTCCTTGGGCATGAAAATTCATGCTTGTATCCATTTTCTACACAAAATTGTGAGAAACTTGAATTTTGGAACTCCCCACCGTGGTCACTCCTAATTTGGTTAATTTTGAGGTGTTTTTCATTTTCTACCCTTTTACTAAACCCTATAAAAATTTCTAAGGTATCGTCCTTATGTTTCATAAAGAAAACCCATGTGAACCTAGAAAAATCATCTACTATAACTAAGCAATATTTACTCCCTACTAGTGAGGATACTATGACAATCAAACAAATCAATGTGTAAAAGCTCTAATGGTAAAGTAGTAGTGGTTAGGGTTTTACCTTTGCGTGATGATTTTGATTGCTTATCCTCTTGGCATGCATCACACAATTTAGTCTTCTCATACTTGATCATAGGTAGTCCCTTCACCAATTCTTCCTTGGCCACTATTGCAATGCTTCTCATGTTGACATGCCCAAGCCTCCGGTGCCACAACCACCCTTCTTCTTCTTTAGACTTGAAACACTTAGCCAAATTGTTAGTAGCATAAGCAAGATCAAGATAATACAAGTTGGCCTCTCTATACCCTTCTAATATGACATTATTTGACTTATTATGTTTAATTAGGCACTTTCTATCATGAAATTCAACTCTAAAGCCGACATCACATAACTGACTCACACTAAGTAAGTTAAACTTCATGTCTTTAATTAAGAGTATCTTATGTATAGAAATTGCAGGAGATACCTCAATGGTGCCCCTACCAATAATTCTCAGTTTTCCACTATTTCCAAAGGAGACCGTTCCTTCTCTTAGGTAGCTAATAGTAGTGAACTTGCTCACATCTCCGGTCATATGTCTTGAGCATCCACTATCTACTATCCACATAGTTGAGGTCTCCTTCACCTTTACCTATACAACATGAAAAACATACTCTTTTGGTACCCAAATTTGTGATCCACAAGCATCATTTAAAAATCTTTTAGGTACCCATGCCCTCTTGGTGTTTCCCTTAAACTCTTGTCTCCTAGATGCACCAATCCTACCCATGAGTGAGACAAAGACCACTTCCTTTGTCTTTGGCCTATACCCTAATCCGGCTTTGTTATAGACGGCCCTTTGACTATTTATTATCATATCTAAGTTGCTAGACCCCACTTGAAATTTCCTAAGTGCCTTTGTGAGATCCTCTACCTTTTTCCTTAGTTCCCTATTTTCAGTTTCAAAACATGAATCATGTGATGCAAGAGAACAAGCATGTAATTCTTCCTTAAGTTTTTTCAGACTCTACTCTAAGCATGACAATTTCATCTTTTAATTTCTTAATCTTACTTCTAGCCTTAGCTAAATCCATGTTAGTGCTAGAAATAATCTTAACTAAAGTAGAGGAGGGTAAGTGGTATACCTCACTTACCGAAGCTTCTGACTCGGATGATGGTGAAGAGGAGACGCTCGCATCTTCACTGCTCGAGCTCCTTTCATCATCTGATGAATCTGAATGGTCCATTGCCATGAGAGCAAAATGTGAGACTTGCTCTTCTTCCTCCTCCGAAGATGATGGATTATCCCAGGTCGCTTTGAGGTTGGTAGCACCCTTCTCCTTCCCCTTCGACCTCTTCTTGTCACCTTTCTTCTTCTCCTCCTTCTTTTCATCTCTTCTCTTCAGTTGAGGGCACTCGTTCTTCATGTGTCCCTCTTGGTGACAGTTGTAGCAGATGATGTCCTTGGCCTTACCCTTGCCTTTGGACCCTTTCCTAGCATAAGACTTGTTAGAAAAACTTTTAAAAGCCTTACGCATCTTCCTTACCATGAAAGCCTCTTGATCGCTATCCATGGAGGCGCTGGACTCCTCTGAGTCGGATGAGGAAGAGTAGACCACCTTCTTCTTCTCCTTCCTCTTCTTCTTCTCCTTTTCTGCAATAAATCCTATACCTTTCTCTTTGGCCGAAACGTTAGCTTGCTCGTGCAGTTCAAATTCACAGAATAGATCATCTAATTTAACTATGGACAAATCCCTTGATACTTTGTAGGCATCAACCATGGATGCCCGCAAAGTTGTTCTTGGGAAGACTTGTAGGACGTACCTGATGAGATCTCGGTTCTCGATCTTTTCTCCAATCACATGGAGTTCGTTGATGACGTCCTTCACCCTTCCATGCAGCTGGTTGACAGTCTCGTTGCTCTTCATGGACAGGGATTGGAGTTGGGCCACGAGCAAGTCCTTCTTTGCTCTTCTGGACTCGTTGGACCCTTCGTTCAGTTCCACCAGTTTGTCCCACAATTTTTTGGCACTCTTGAATGACCCCACCTTGTTGAGTTGCTCCTTTGAGAGCCCGCACTGAAGTGTGGTGGTGGCCTTGGCATTGGACTGCGCCCTCTTCATGACCTCTTTCGACCAGGATCTCATGGGTGTCGGTTCTCCTCTTTCATCGACGGGTGCATCGAATTCATCTACAATGCTAATCCAATTTTCAATATCGTTCATAAGATAATACTGCATCCTACCTTTCCAGTACGCGAAATCGTTCCCGTCGAAGAAGGGTGGCCGTGCAGTGCTGTATCCCTCTTGAAACGCCATTTAACTTGCTCCGGTTGACGGTGAGTTCTTCCGAAACGAACCGGATCTGATACCAACTGATAGATCGACAGGGGTGCTAGAGGGGGGGGGGTGAATAACACTTTTTCGTTTACGTCTCTACAAGGTTGTTAGCGCAGCGGAAACAATAATATGCAAAGGACAATAAAAACAATGCTAACAATCAGAATTTACTTGGTATCCACCCAAATGGGTGACTAATCCAAGGATCCACGCACGTACTCCACCTCCACTAAGAAAAATCTCCTTCAGCTGGAGAAACCTTTACAGAATGTTGTCTTCCTCTTTACAGAATATTGTGATTGAAGAGAGAGGAAGATGAGAAGACTTTTTGCACGAGCAACACTTCGTTATAGTACGGAACCGTACCGTTCACGTGCAAAAAGGTTCTTTTATAAGAGAACAGGACAAACTCGCAGTCTGTCCAGACCCGCACCAGTCGACTGCCCCTGGGGCAGTCGACTGGTCTAGCATTAATTGATAGCCAACAGCTAGTTTCGGGGTGTTACCAGTCGACTGCCCCTGGGGCAGTCGACTGGTCTGAGGCTGAAAACTCTCTGAGTTTTGGCAGTCGACTGCCCTCTGGCCAGTCGACTGCCCTGCCTCTCAGCTCATTTTCAGCCACTCTGAACCTTCTCCTTCACGTGTGCCTTCAGGTCCACTCCCTTGGCTCGCCCCTTGAAGTCATCTTCCTCTGGCTCTCGTCCCTCGGATGCGCACACAAGCCTTCCTTTGGCTTGCCTCCATGCCACCCTTCACGTGTGCCCTTGGAGTCCACTTCCGGCTTGCCCTTGGAGTCCTCCTCCCTCGGCTCTCATCCCTCGGATATGTTCACCATGTATGATTCTCCAAGTCCTGCAAACTCAATCACACATATCAAATACAACATAACACCCTAACCTTAAACATATTCACACACACACATCAAAATCATGATATTCCAATCATTCTAGGGCCGATTGCCTCAACATGAACAAGGTCAGACAGAGACGAACTTTTATTCATGGACTCAGAAAAATGAGTTCTACAATGTTTAGATAACTGACAAACTTCACATTGAAGAGACTCAAGAGAAACAGAAGAGAAGAGATTAGGAAATAGGACCTTTAGAGATCGAAAAGATAAATGTCCCAAACGAGAATGCCATAACATGTTTTCTTGACGCTTATTTTCTAAACACTAGGTTGTAGACTTAAGAGCAGATGCTGTTCCAAGATGATAGTAATAAAGACCTCCTACTTCACGGCCAGTCTCAATCGTTTGCTTGGTCTCGAGATCCTGAAAGACACAATGGTCAGGGAAAAATATTACTGAACAGTGTAGTTGTTTAGTAATACTACTAACAGAAAGCAAATTAAGAGAAATGGAAGGGACATGAAGTGTAGAGGATATGACAAAGTGATTTGCCAGTTGTATGGAACCTTTACCAGCAATAGTGGCTT
The DNA here is from genome assembly GCA_024364735.1 of Boesenbergia rotunda. Classification (NCBI taxonomy): domain Eukaryota; kingdom Viridiplantae; phylum Streptophyta; class Magnoliopsida; order Zingiberales; family Zingiberaceae; genus Boesenbergia; species Boesenbergia rotunda. Next base: position 286,851 of record JAGFNQ010004663.1, read on the forward strand.
TGGTGCCATCAGCAATAGTCACTTTATCCTGCCCAGAAGACAAAGAGTAGGAAATAAAGGAATTAGCAAGATTCGTCATATGATCCGTAGCTCCGGAGTCAATAACCCAGGGGCTATAAGATCTTGACCCAGCAGTACTTAACTTCAGGTCATGAATACCTGTGTGGGCTTGAGACGAATTGGTAGAGACAGAGGATGAAGTCTGAAGCCGTGATAAAAGGTGCTGAAGGTTAGCAATATCAGTAGATGACAACTCAATATTAGAAGGTACCAAAGAATCAGTAGTCTCCCCATCCATTAATTTCTGGGCAGCAATATTCCCACAACTAGGAGCTTTCTTGTCACTGTATTTGAATTTTTCAGGTTTCTTTTCTGGATATTTCTCCCAATAGAAATCTGAATCATGATTAGTTCTCTTGCAGTGCCGACAAAATTTTCCACCTTTCCCTTTAGTTCCCCCAGACTTGATCTTGTTAGCACAACTGACAAAAGCAGAAGGCTTCCCAATTGGAGTGCTTGCTGCAGAAATATTACCTTTGTTGTTCATGGTCTTTCTCCTGCCTTCCTCACTCAGAATTTTGTAGTAAACTTGTTTTAGAGAGGGAGTAGGGTCAAGATTAAGAATTTGTCCTTTTAAATTTTCAAACTCTGCATAAAGTCCATCAAGGAACTTAATGATTCTGTCCTTCTCCAGAATCTTCAGATATCTCTGATGATCATCAGGGGAACTCCAATTGTCCATCCTGTAGTAGTCAAACTCATCCCACAACCCTTTTAGAGTAGCAAAATAATTTGTAACCGACATAGAACCTTGCTCAAGTTTGAAAATTTGACTACTTATCTGATAAGTACGCAGCATATTATACTTGCGCCCATACATCTGCTCCAGTGTCCTCCACATATCACCGGCCGTTTTGTTATGAAGAATAACCTGTTTGATGCCAGAATTAACATAATTGAGTATCCAAGTCATTACCAGAATGTTGTCACGCCTCCAAGTACGAAAACTAGGGTCCTTTTCATCTGGTTTCAATTTTGTACCGTGAAGAATATCAAGTTTATCATGGCCTTCAACATACAGTTCAACAGCAACTGCCCACGATGCATAATTTGTCTCGGTCAATTTTTCCGAGGTTATTTGAAGACCAGGTCCTCCGGGTCCTGTCATTGTGAAAATTGGTTGAACCTGTCCGGATGAAGTCAAGGGATCTGTAGACATCCCAGAACTTTCTCCAGAGGTGTCCGCCATAACACACCACAAGAAGAGGGAAAGATCTTATGGCGAAAACAGAAAATCCGGCGGAGGAGAAGGAAAATCCGGCGACAAACAGAAAATCCGGCTAGCAGCAGAGGAAAAAATAAAAAATCACTTTTCTTCACTAGCAAATCGTGTGCTAAAAAAAAAAACTTGATGAAACAGATCCAGATGAATCAGATTCGCAGAGGTGCTGCCTTCCGAGATGCTGGACCTGATGATTCAGGTCCAGATGCTGGACAACTTCCCTTCTTTTCTGCTTCGGCGGGGCAGAGAAAAGCCTTGCGAGAAGAAGAGGCCTGCCAAGAAGAGTGACGCCACGCTAGGGCTCGCGCGTCGCCAGGGAGAGCAGTGCGAGAAGAGCAGTGTGAGAAGAAGCGATGTCGGGCCCGCGCGTCGTGAGGGAAGACGCCACGCCTGGGCTCGCGCGTCGCAAGGGAAGAGCCGCGAAGAAGATGTCTTCGCGCGAGGGTGATGCCGCCGGCCAAGCTGCGAAGAAGAAGCCTTCACGAGATGGTGATGCCGCCGGCCAAGCCGCGAAGAAGAAGCCTTCGCGAGGGAAGAGCCGCGAAGAAGAAGCCTTCGCGAGAGGGTGATGCCGCCGGCCAAAATCGCGCGGAGGAAGTCACGAGGAGTTCCGGTGAAGAGGGCCACGCTAGGAGGGGGTCTGTGATCGGCGCTGCTCGCGTGGATGAGATGTCGCCGTATGGGATCGCGATCATGGCGAAGCAGGCGTCGGGAAGGAGAATGAGAGAAGAGACGAAGCAGAGATGACGGTGCGTGTATAGGAAAGAAAAAATTTAGGGTTTTGAAGAATACTGCTCTGATACCATGTTGGATAGCAAGAAACTCTTCAAAACGTTAATTAAAACCAAGACCATTACACAACTTATATAGCTTGTAGCCCTGCAAAACCCTAATGGCACAAGATAGAAAGAAAAGACCTAATTACCCCTGCAACTTACAACAGTTCTTGTTGGAGGTAGTCCCCACATTGTTACATGTAAGTTTAAGGTCTTTTATGAAGATATATGCCCATGTGATGGACTATCTCATAAAGAGGCAATATGTTATTTTGCTTTTCGTCAAATTCTCTTTTTAGGATTAGGTTTCCAAAGAGACATTCATCTGATGGAAGGTCGACCTCCAATCCTTTATATTCTCCTATATCTGTTGTCTATGCAAGACGATTGTCATTGTTGTCGAACATGCATTGTGCTCGCTTATGACACTTAAACACCACCTTAGCTGCTTGCATCGGAGGTCTCAGGTTCGAGAGTCGCCAGTCGCACACAGGGTAAAAACCTGGTCTGTTGGCTTAAATCCTCTCGGCCCCAGGCGCCTTACCCCACCAGTAAAACCGTGATTTACCCCCTTTGGACACTTGTGGAGCCGGGACCAGGGGGCCGCTAAGGTGGCAGTTCCACCTTTTTTGCATCTGTTGTGCACGAAGTGTTCTTTCCGATATGAAGCCATTGCCTTGTTATATTGTGAGAGATAGTTGAGGAGTGAAGGAATCATGTTGATGGAGACATGCAAGATTTCTTTTAGCGAGCATTCAGTCTCCTTTGCACATAACTCCTTTATATGTTTAGTTTAATTGCGGGTGATTTGATGTTACTATTCATGATCAAATCTAGCCACTCAAAACATAGAGATGCCTTTTTACCGCTCCTTCCTCACATGAGCATCGTGTGAGCCTGCAAACATCTCCTTTGCATAAACACCTTGATAAGGAGAATGTCCTGTTCTCATGTGACTAAGTCATGCAAATGGTCAAGCTGCATTGTATATCGATTGATCCATCCATCCATCTCTAAGAGGCTCGATGCTTTTCTTTTCAATCAATTTATTGTCATGATGTAACAATTATTTCAAGAAGCCCGTTTAAGCAGTAGTTCATGTGATTCTTTTTTGCCCTCTCTCTTATTTCACTTCTTCCTTCCTTTCTTTATTGTTTCTCTTTGTTGATATGTTGATTTGAGGCCAAAGGCATCGTTGGTTGTGCACTTACTTAAGCTCGTAGGAATTATCAAGTCTTTGCTCCGCTGACTCACTATGTTCCTTTTTGTTTATGTCAGTGGTATACATTTTTGTTTCTTAGAGTTTCTAGTTTATTCAACAAGTTAGACATAGATAATATCTATGCACAAACTTAGAAGAGAAGTCTTAGAGGAATTGTATCAATAAATTATTAGTTGGTTTAATTCCACATCAATACTTATATATTTTTTTTTTGATTTTATTATGATTATACACACACACACACATAATGCTTCTTTCATTAAGAATGATTACTTTTTTACTTTTTCATAATTCTACAATTCCAATACATGGATATAATGATTGGTCATGTCAGAATTCGAATGCCCACTTCATATTATATAGCTAATGCGTCTTACTTTTTTATTTCTTTGAAAAAGAAAATGGTAGAGCATGTGTCCACCCAGTATTTGCTAAATAATCAACAATGATAAACTTTTAGCTACTCACGCGTGACTTTTCTAGATGATTAATTGCCCGATTATACTATGAAATATTTACTTCGCACATTCTTTATATTACAATGCTAAGAACTTTAAATTGGCTTGCTCTTCTCAAAATTCTAACCAAAGACTAACAGCCAAAATGCTTTGCTTGGAATCCTACATGTCTAATTTGTAATATCATAATGGAGCTATCAAGTGACTCCTTTTTTCTAGTCAACTTAAGTTAAAGATTAGATTATTTCTGATGCACTAAACAACATAAACAAGAAAACAAGGAGAAGCAAGAGTTTGATTTAATTTTATGTTTGCCAGAATAAAAAAGTTAAAAATTATTTTCCATTCAAGATACTATTAAATGGTTGATATCGTCACTCATTTTGTTCTGCAGCATACCTCATGCGGTTTGTAATAGCAGGAAACCTCCTTGGGCTCCCAGCTATATCAGTGCCAGTAAGTCAACATTGTTTTTTTTATTATTTTTTTAATAATCTTCATCATGAAATTTCTCTTACACTTAGTTTGATCAGCCTTTGAAATTAACAATGAAGTCAATTACTGTTGGAGGTGCATCCAATCAATACATGACATAAAAATTACATTATTTTTTTAATAAATAAAATATTTGATTTTTAAGTATGATGCTAATGATTATCCTAAGCAGATGCAATAGTCAAATGCAGATCACCTATTTGTAGGAGAACATCCCTTTGATATGAAGACATGTTTTTATGAAATAAAAATACCTTGGAGCTTTCATGGGGTATCGTGGGATCCTTATAGCGGCTACACAATAGTCATGTCATACATTAGTATCTATCGGTTTGGTGCTTAGTATATTAACCTTCTAGAGCATTACTTGAGGTTATACCAAGGAAGTACTTGAGGTCGCATAAGTCTTTAGTTTGGAAGTCTTGGTGGAGGCAATCTTTTATATGACTAGCACTGCCCAATGATGAATTGTTGGAGATGACATAAACTGACTAATGACACTAACTGAATATGCAATATCTAGACGTGTCACAGTAAGATAATTCAACTTTCCAACCAACCTTCTATATCTGTCTGGATGTTCAAATAGTTCTTCATCTATTGTGAGGTCCACGTTTTGAGTTATTGCAGCATTACAAGGCTTTACCCCTAATTTTCCTGTCTCAGTTAATAAGTCATGAACATATTTTCTCTGAGATAAAAATATACCTTTTTTACTTCTCATAACTTCAACACCTAAGAAATACTTTAGCACCCTAAGTCTTTTGTATGAAACTGAGTAAGAATGAAAGATTTGAGAGATGAAATTTCGGTAGTATCACTTCCAGTAATAACAATAACATCCACATATACAACTAACAGAATAATACCCACTCTTGACTACTTGTAGAACATAGAATGATCAGATTTGCTTTTTGTCATACCAAATTTTTCAATAACTTGACTAAATTTTCCAAACCAAGTACGAGGACTTTGTTTCAAACCATACAAAGATTTCTGAAGACGACAAACTCGCCCCATCTCCCACTGAGCAACAAAACCAGGAGGTTGCTCCATATACACCTCCTCTTGAAGATCACCATGAAGAAAATCATTCTTGATATTGAGTTGCCAATGATGAGTAGCAGTCAATAAAAGAAATAATCGAATAGATGTTAATTTTGCAACAGGAGAAAAAGTTTTAGAAATTCAAATAGTTGAGCATAACCTTATGGTTTGTTCAATTATATTTTTTTTGATTATGTAATCAATAAAATTAAATGAATATAACCAATGTTGTTTGGTTAAATTTAGATGATCAAGAAAATTGTTTTTTAGTAATAGTATATTCTATTTTTTTACCATATTGCATTGTTTAATTAAGGATTATATAATATTTTTTTATACTAAAATTAAAATAAGGTAATATTTTTTAATTTATTTAGTTTATCCTAATTATAATTTATTTAATTAATTAAAATACTTTTTTTTAAAAAATTATTTATCCCCCGACCGCAACCGATCGTTCGCCGGCAGGCGGTTGCCGGCCGGCCGCCGTCGTCGGCAGGCCGGCGGCGGCCGCCGGCCGGGAGCCGGTCGCCGGCCGGCGGCGGTCGCCGGTTGCCGGCCGGCGGTCGCCGGTTGCCGGCCGGCGGTCGCCGGTTGCCGGCCGGCGGTCGCCGGTTGCCGGCCGGCGGTCGCCGGTTGCCGGCCGGCGGTCGCCGGTTGCCGGCCGGCGGTCGCCGGTTGCCGGCCGGCGGTCGCCGGCCGGTCGGTCGTCGGTCGTCGGTTGTCGGCCGGTCGGTCGCCGGCCGGTCACGGGTCGCCGGCCGGTCGCCGGTCGGTCGCCGGCCGGCGGCGGTCGCCGGTCGGTCGCCGGTCGCCGGCGGTCGCCGGTCGCCGGACGGCGGCAGTCGCCGGTCGCCGGACGGCGGCGGTCGCCGGTCGCCGTCCGCCGGCGGTCGCCGGTCGCCGGTCGCCGGTCGCCGGTCGCCGGTCGCCGGCCGGCGGCGGTCGCCGGCCGCCGGAGGGGCTGCGGTCGTCGGTCGGTTAGTCGACAACGAGTTGTAATTTTGTTAATTATTAGGGATCTTTTTATCTTAAAATATAAATATTAAGGGATAATTTGGGAAAGAAAAGTTCCTTAACCCCGGAATCAACAAAAACCTCCGTTTTCCTTGGTTATCCAATTCCGAGTTGCATGCCCCATTTGATGACGTTTTGCTGATGTGGCGGTAATACTGCATTACTTGGGAATTGATGATAATCTAAACCAAACACGATAACCTTGGACAGATAACCAAGGTTATCACTGATCACCCTGAACCAAACGCACCCTTAGTAACAAGACGAGCTTTTAGTCTTGCAACTGACCCATATGGATTGACTTTAACTGTGAATACCCATTTGCATCCAATAGCTTGTTTTCCTGAAGGTAGATCAACCAAGTCCCAAGTATCATTATTATCCAAGGCTTTCATTTCCTCTATCATTGCATCTCTTCAACCAGGATGAGATAAGGCCTCACGAACATTTTTCGGAATAGAAATAGAGTCAAGTGAAGCAATAAAAGAACAAGAAGAAGACGTCAAGCCGTTATAAGAAACAAAAGAAGAAATAGGGTAAGTACATTGGCGTTTATCTTTACGTAATGCAATAGGAAGATCATCACTCGAAGTTGGATCTGATGACGAAGTAGTAGGTGTAGGACATGAATCAAGAGCTTGGCGCCTAGAGTGTACATGAATAATAAGAGGCTTGACCAAAGTCGGTTCCGAAACAGGTGCAGAGGTTGTGATAAAATATACCAATAAATCATCTTTTCTTTGAGAAGTCGGGATTAGTGAGGATGGGAAATAAGGCGTGTTTTCGATAAAGGTGACATCAATTGAGACACGATATTTGTTAATACTGGGACAATAACACTTATAACCTTTCTGAAGACGAGAATAACTAAGGAAGATACACTTTAAAGACTTGGGATCTAATTTAGTGACATGTGAACGAGCATCCCGAACAAAACAAGTGCTATCAAATATCTTAGGATTGATAGGATACAACGACTTATTGGGAAACAAAATTTTGTAAGGAATCTCACCATGAAGAACAGATGAAGACATGCGGTTAATGAGAAAACATGCCATAGAAATCACATCTGCCAAAAAAGACTTAGGAACATTCATTTGAAATAAAAAGGCCCGTGCAGTCTCAAGAAGATGTCTGTTCTTACGCTCAACCACACCATTTTGGGATGGAGTATCAACACAAGAGGTTTTATGAATTATACCATTCTGACTTGTATAAGTTTGAAATAGACTAAACGTATATTACTTGACATTATCACTTCACAGAGTACGGATGGATATATTGAATTGAGTCTTAATCTCCACAAAATAGAGAAAATAACTTAGAACGATTTTTTATTAAATATAACCAGGTTACACGAGAATAATCATCCACAAAAGTGATAAAATACCTAAAATCAGGTTTAGACAAAATAGGACAAGGATCCCAAATATTGGAATGGACTAACTTAAAAGGTATAATAGCACGTTTATTTATTCTTGGACTAGAACTAAGACGGTGATGCTTTGCAAACTGACATGACTTACAATCTAATGCAGACACTCTATTATATTGTGGACAAAGCTTCTTGAGCGAAGGAAGAGATGGATGACCTAACCTACAATGAGCCTCGAAAGGAGTAGTTACACTCGAGCAAGCAAAGGATCTTGGGACAGGTGGATCAAGAATATAGAGACCTCCAGACTCATATCCTTTACCAATAATCTTCTTTGTCAAAAGATCCTTAAATAAAAAATGATCGGGAAAAAATGAGATGCAACAGTTAAGATTACGAGTTAATTGACTAACAGAGAGCAAATTAAAAGATAAATTGGGTAAATGTAAGAGATTAAGGAAAGCAAAGGAGTAGGATTGATAATGCCATACCCATGAACACAAGATGAAGATCTATCAGTCTAAGTAACGATAGGAGTGTTAGATTTGTGTGAAAAAGTAGAGAAAAAAATTAGAATTACCTGTTATATAATCCGTGACACCAGAATCAATGACCCACTTAGAGGATGACGAAACAAGACATGTGTTGTGATTACCTGAATCAACAATAGTAGTGACAGAGGAAGATGAAAACTTAAGTGATTCCTGATATTGAGAGAACTTGGTAAATTCATCTGCAGAGATAAAAACTAATTTATCAGGGGTATCATTAGTAGATGCAATATGAGTCAGGTGTTTTTACTGATTCTTATATTGAAGTTTTCTGCACTCAAACCTTGTTTGGCTCGGCTTACGACAATAGTTGCATATAATACCACTAGAATTTGACGTCTGAGTTTCAAAATCTTACGAGCCTCCTTTGTTTCCACTAGTTGATTTTTTTGGCACATAATTAGTGTTGTGACTCACTAAAGCACCATTAAGTGGAACAACTGTGGTATTTGCTATACGGACAATGCAGCTAAAGGGCTTATAATAAGGTGATCTCTGATCTAGAGAGAACTTGTGATTTAGCGGACTCGAAGTCAGGAGATAAACCAGCAAGGAAGCTCATTTGCTCCCGTTGGAGTTGTTGAACCTTTACATCAGGGCTGAAGGGCAGCAACATATTAACCTCTTCATATATCTTTTTGAAAGCCATAAAATAATTAATCAGAGGCTGATTTTGTTTTTCCACACGGTAAAAAGATTTGCAAACCTCATATATGCAGGTGAGATTCTCTTTTCCAGAATACAGAAATTCTAGATAATCCATCAATTCTTTAACAAATTCACAGTGATTGATTAAACCAAATACCTCATTATCAATACAATTCTGAATCTGAAAAAACATGCGAGCATCCTTTCTAAGCCATGTTTGCTTCAAATCATCTTGAGGAGGGTCATCGGTCAAATGATCATCTTTATTAATACTCCGTAGATAAAGACGAACGATCTTACTCCAGTCTAATTAGTTTGAACCATTTAACTTATAGTCCGTGATCTTAGACATTATAGACACCACATCCGTTATAATGGAAGTCTTATTTTCAGCCATAGAAATGAAACAAAAGAAAAATCCAAAAGAAGATTCAAACTAAACACGACAACAACTTACTTTGCAAATAGGGAGGCGAATAGAGAAGGGAAGAAGAGCAATACCAGATATGAAGCATGTATCAGAAAGACAAAACGCAACAACAAGACAAGCATAACACTTCAACAGAAGAGAGCATAGCTATGGTGCATACGCCAACTGTAGCGAAGCAGGACACGAGAAAACACAGCAACAGGTCAGGAACCAAGTTCTGGGATGAAGCCCAATGAAGAATGAAGGCAACAATGGACGTTAATGATAAAGAGCCCTAGATAGGCACTGAAAGCAAATTGTAACAGATGTGAGATTGATAGGAGGCGAATTGCAGGTCGAAGTAGGTTCAATTCTTCCTTCTAGTGCCAAGCCCTAGATCAATCCCTTCGCATGAACAAAGGTGGCGACCGACGATGAAGCAACGATCGGCAATGAAGCAAATTCTGGCGATGGGTTTGCACGAAGAGGTGAAACGCCGAAAGAGAAGGAGATAAAAGAAATCGTGCAAAGTGTCGAAAGAAAAAAAAAGGGGAAAAGAGAGATGAGAAGCGACGGTGGAAACCTAATGCTCTGATACCATGTTATAAGAGAATTCTCAATACACAAAAGTTACAAGATGTAAGGCCTATTTATATACAAAGTTAGGGTCTATTCTAGGAAATAAATTAGGATTCTATTCTAGGGAATAATTTGTATTTTAGGTAAAATACAAATTAGGATATATATTTATATAGCTAATAATTATCCTAAGCAGATGCAATAGTCAAATGTAGATCGCCTATTTGTAGGAGAACATCCCTTTGATATGAAGACATGTTTTTATGAAATAAAAATACCTTGGAGCTTTCTTGGAGTATCGTGGGATCCTTATAGCGGCTACACAATAGTCATGTCATACATTAGTATCTATCGGTTTGGTGCTTAGCATGTTAACCTTCTAGAGCATTACTTGAGGTTATACCAAGGAAATACTTCAGGTCGCATAAGTCTTTAGTTTGGAAGTCTTAGTGGAGGCAATCTTTTAATTTTGTGATTTTAATGGAGTCATCACCAATGATGATAATAATATCCACATAGATAATCAAAAGAATACCTCATCATCTTCTTCTTCACTGTGAAATGAAGTAGAACATCAAAAGATCTGCAATACTCCTAGTCTTGTCATAATGTGGAAGGGCTAAGTTGAAATTTCCAAACTAAGCTATCTTAGACTTTTTTCTATCATGACTCTTCCTCTCCCTTAGAAAATGAATATCAATCTTTAATTCGGTTGCATGTATACTACACATTTTTCTTTTGTGACTCTTCCTCTCCCCTAGTAAATGAACATCAACCTTTAATTAGGTTGTATGCATGCAACACATTTTTCTTGCTTGACTCTTGCTCTCCCTTAGAAAATGAACATCAACCTCCCTCGCATCCTTATTTCTCTTTGCATAGCTCTTCAATATTTAAAGTTTGTTTTTTTTGTTTAATTTGATGTTTGATTTTGATTATGAAGATAAACTATTTCAATATTTGAATGTTAGTGAATTTTAGATTGACATTATTGTTTAATAGGTTATGGATTATAATTTTATTAGTGAAATATGTTGGCAAAAATTTCTTATTTATGTTTGAATTGTATAACCAACAACGCCTTCGGTAAGACATGTGTCTCACCTTGCGCCTCAGGCCCTATAACACCTATGCGCTTTTGGGCGCCTCACGCCTTAAATAACTATGACTTTAGTTTGTACGTCATTATAGTTCTTCAACTTACACAAAAGATCAATCTCCCTTAGAACAACAAATCCTGAAGGTTTCTCTATATGAACTTTCTTAGTAAGATTATTATGAAGGGAAGACTTCCTTAATGTTGAACTAATGAAGGGCCTAGTGGATGTTAACAACTAGGGATGAGTTGGCCAAAAGTTATCTTATCCACTAGGGCAAAATATATGAACATAGTCAATTCTATGAATATGAGTGTAGCCATTAGGTACTAGACAAGTTGTGAAGAAATTAATGATACCACCTGATCAATATTTAATCGAGAAGACCCATTTGCAACCACACAGTATACTTCCCCGAAGCAAGAGAATCTAACTCCCAAGTGCTATTAGAGTAGAGAGCATTCATGCTATTGATCATTACTTGTCATGATGGTAGATTCTAAAGTGTCTCTAAGGCATTGATAAGAATTGATCGTGAGGATAAAGATGACAGTATTAAATGATAGAGATGTATAAGATATAAAATGTGAAAGAGGATGGGAAGTGGACTAAAGGGATTTTGGACAACAACTAACCAGAGAATGAAAGTCTTGGAGAGTTACTGGTGTGCCTTCATTGTGAGGTTAGCTGTAGACCCATAAGGTTAGATGCCTCAAATGATGTGTCACCAACAATAAAGGATGAGGGGAGGTCCATAGTTGGAGTTGGAAAGAACAAATAGAGTAGGAACAACAAGGACTTCCTGCATTGACTCAAAGAAATAATGTAGAGGGAAAGAAAGAGTGGGTTCAAAAAAGGTCACATCACTAGAAGTAAAGAGATTATATGACTCACGAGAATAACAATGATATCTTTTTTAGAGACTGCAATAATTATGAAAAATACACTTAATGGAACACTAGGTGAATAAAACAAATACATCCAAAGACCCATGGTGGAAGAGAATATGTAGCATCTTGTGGAAAGAAAATAGTTTTGGAAAATTGACTATCCAGGTGAAGGATGACATATGATTGATAAAATAACATTACATTGTCATAAAAAGAAACCTATTTTCTTCCATAAAACATTTGCCAATTCCTTCTCCCTACTCCTAAGCTTACTCTTTCACGACTAACCAAGCACCTAGGTGTTGTGTTGCTTTTGCTAAATCCACTTTTGTCCCCTATGTTAGCATTGAGTTACCCAACCCCCATCTAAACGGGATTATCACTGGTTACAATGCTTGGGGCTAAGATTGTGACCCTCATCTCTTACTAGAATCTTGAAGCTTTTCCAAGTTCATGCTTGAGGGCAAGCATACTTTTTCTGTGATGACTGATATTATGTGCTACTTCGCTGTAACAACAATTAATTGGGTTTCATATCAGCAAAAATTTATATTTGTTCTTAGTCATATATTAGATTCATTATAATTTTAATTTGTTTAAATAGGGAGGCAATCATTATGGATCAAATTACCACAGATAGTTTTATTTATAATTAATGTTTTGCTAGAATTCCGCCAAATTAGTCGTATTGTAGACCAAGTTTATAGGAGCTGCACAATTTTCAAGTCTGATTATGTATGTCTGTAAAACATCAACAATCAAGCAAGTTTGATTTCAAAAATTTATCACTCTCCTTCCTCCTCTAAGAAGATTCAGATTCTTCCCTCGAAGAATCCACAGAGATTTGGCATTCTTCCCATCCCAATCAATACTAGCTAATATCATTCTTGGTTTAATAATAATGACATTCTTAACTATCATTTAAAATTAAGAAATGAAGGTAGCTAAATCACATGAATCTTTGACATACCTCATTAGCACATTTTATCATCTCATGACTACAAGCATATACAAAATGGCTTTTGACTTTCATAAGACCAAAAGTATTACTCATTGTTCCCATTACTAACGTTAATGGTGAACTATGAAATCAGTTAAAATTTAGATGACAAACCTCCAATCCCAGAAGAACAGTCAAAGAAGAGTTTAACCGACTGAAACTCATTCTTGTAGCATTCCAATATGAGGGGAGGATGAAGGGAAAGAAAGGAAGAATGTCAGAAGAGAAGCTGGGAAGGGAGAGGGAAGAAGAGTTTTTCTTTGTTTTGCCTACTTGGAATGAGAAGAAAAAATAGAAAATGAGAGAAAACGACCCTATCTTGGCCATCTTTATGTCGTGTTTATTTGATGGAGGAAGAAGGGAAAGAATCGAAGAGTGTTGGAAAGGGTAGAAGGGAAGGAAGAGGTTTTCTTTGTTTTGCCTTCTTGAAAAGAGAGGAAAGCAGGGAAAAAAAATGAGTGAAAATGATAAAATTAGACTTTTCATTTTGTTGTTCTCAAGCTATGGAATTAATGTTTCTATCACTGATCCTCCTTTCCTTTCCTCATCTCTTCCCCACAATTTTGGACAAAAGTGAGGAATGGAGCTCTACATTGCTCTCTTTTTTTCCCTTACTTTGCCATTGTACCGAAGTAGACAAAGAAACTGACCCGTCTCTTATTTGGGTTCCTTTCCTCTTAAGTATTCAATCCTTTAGTCACTGTTGACCCATATGGATCTGTTGTCACTCGCCATCCTTCAGTCACACACCTCTACACAATCCAATTTTACAACAAATCAACCAACCATACCACTGAAGCATGAGTTTGACCTCAATCCAATCTTACCTTGAAATGGAAATATTTCACTTGAGATCAGATAAATCTGACCTCCACTCAAGCTCTATTGATTGCTTTACCTTTGCCTTGTGACCTTCCTTTGGCAGTCAAGTCTGCTCCAAGACTATGAAATTCAGCCAAGTCATAAATAAATTTCTTGGTTTAATTTAAGCAAAATGCCTGAATTAGTGTAATTAATTTCTAGGTCATAATAGAAACTTCATTTATGCTATCAATGCTATGACTGAGCTTCCTGAGAGCATAATTTAAAGCCCGCACCAGCTATAATGGGTGTAAATGAATAACCTTGTGGATGCAATGAAAGTTGGAACAGTTCAAACACACACTCTCTCTCTCTACTTGCATGCGCTACTAGACAGTGGGGGGCCACCTTGGAGGAGCTGCCGAGGTGACGGTTTCATTTTTTTGCTGCTAATATATAATATATATATAGAGATGTTACCCTAAGGACTTTACTGTGCATACTCCGTCCACACCTTAAACATTTTTTCGATTCGAAAATTTTTTTGTGCTATATTTTAACCCAACTTCTAAACGCTAAAGGAACCTTGAAATCCTAAAGGAAAAATTTTATTGGCATAACCGGGAGCTTAAAAAAAAAGAAGCTGAAACCACATTGTCATACATGAAGTCCGTTACATATCATTATATTATATATACTTGTTATCTGGATGCATGTATTGGCCACTTGATTTTGCAGATTGGACATGATAAAGAAGGGCTTCCTATTGGATTGCAATTGATAGGACGCCCATGGAATGAAGCCACCATTCTCAGAGTAGCTGCTGCAGTGGAGGTATAACCTTGACAATCTTGATGCTTTAAAATTATTAACTTGTATTTATCTCAATATGTTATTTGATTTTACTCGGATGCTCATCTAAAACAGAACGACTATTGTTGATTTGCATAATTCTCAACTTCATTGAAAGCTTCCAATGTAGGTTTGGATCATTCAAAATCCATCAGCATCATTGTGGCTTCTAGAAATACCATGCACAGGGTCTGTTAGGCGAATGCACTTGTTTGAGTCTTTAAAATAATTTGACTCATATACTGAAATTTAGTGTTGACATATATAGATGATTTGAGAACTATCATTCATTTAATAGGTTGGACATTTCCAAAGTACTGCGATATGTTTGTAATTTGCGCACGTTACTGATAAAAGTGTGAAAAATTTTCCTTTGATATTTTAAATATTAAGGATTAATCTCTATTTCCAAATGAACATCCTGAAATAAACTAGACAAACAAGTAAAACAGCAATAAAGGGAAGAAAATATAAAGTAGATCCAGGAAACCAGTTAACTATGAGACTTGAGAAACTAAGTGGAAGTGAATGTAAAACAAACAGTTTCCTGTGCCTCAGATTGCATATTATTTCCAGTTAATACAAGATTGTCTCTCTCTTCTCTCCTTTCCCATGAATGCATGATTGTGCAATATTTTATTCTCTGTTTTGATCAAATCTGAACCTAGATTCAAGTTCATCTTCATATTTTTCACTGAAATTCATGTTAAAGGATAAAGCAGGTTCAAGAATTGGTACATTCTCCTTGAAGATGGTAAATGATAAGTTCATGTTCTAGTTTGATAGTTGATAGGTGTTTGGATTCTTTGCCATTTATAGCTTGAACATCCAGTTCTGAAAATCCATCATTATGCACCATGACAACAAAGCAATAATTTACATCGCTTATCTTTGCAATTTTGTTCTCAAAGAAGATAAAGAGTTTCTAGGGCTAGCGCACACAAGGATTCTATTTGGTAGATATTTCCCATCTTCACAAGGATTCTATCTGGTAGATATTTCCCATCTTCAACTTTTTTTTTGTTTTTTAACTTCCTTATCTAGAATTAGTTCTACGGTTATCAAAAATTTTCAATGGTTCTTTTCTTGGAGGAGCTCTAGTAATAATGGTACTTTGCATTAATGTTTCTCATGTCAGTCATAGTATTTTGAAAATTTCAGACTTGCTAATCGTTTAAGTATGCTTTTCATCTGATTTGTTAAGATTTGTACTTGAATTGGAAACGTCATCAGTACATTACAGACTGTTCTAGTGCAATTTTAACATGTTGAATCTACAGTAGCCTTTGGTAGTTATTACTTTTGCATTGTCAGTGGATGAACTTATTAGCCATATTTAAAATAAACTTGAATGATAAATGCTACTTTTTCACAAAAGTAGTCTGATAAATGTTTAATGGTCTATTAAAAGTGAGGAAAATCTGTAAATTTTGTATTTATGTTAAAGGGAGGTTGGATTGGACTTGATATATAAATTGTCTATAATGAGAGAACTAAGGTATAAATAATAGACGATATTTGTAGGAAGAGCTTATATTCATCTTGACTATGTTATACTAAAATTAGAGAAAATATTGTTTACAAAATGAACTATATATATAGGGTGAACTAAGAATTGTTGGTGGAAAGAGATACAAAAACCCTCAACATTATAAATGAGATGCGAGCTATCACAACCCAAATAACTCCCTCCTAGTAGATGAGACAAGTACCACTAGTCATTAGACAATTCCATTTTGTGTTGCACCTGGAGTTATAATTTCCACTTATTACAAGGTCCACCACTTAGTGATGGTGATAAAAGGGAACTAAGAGCCATACAAATAACCACCAACTCAAAATAATAAAACAGTTCAACAATATACAATGAAACCATACAATGAAAAAAGATCATATAAAAATATATTCATTTTTTCTACAAATAGAATGAAACCATACAATGAAAAAAGATCATATAAAAAACAAAGAATCATCTGGTCGAGATCTTGGATCAACTATTAGTACTAGTTGAAACCAAGTAATCTCAAAATAGTACCTTTACTCATTGTTGGAAGTGTCGTGCCGTGCCTCCTGAAACCGTCGGTATTTACCGTTCCGGTGTGGGAGCGAAACGGACACAACTGCGAAATGGCGTTGCCTGACGCTTCTGCCGGTGCAAGAAGCATTGTGCGATGCTTCCGACGGAAGCGTCGCGCGACATTTCCGCTGGCGTTAGAGGGGTCCCACAAGCATCCCATTCATCGCCCATTTTTAATTAATTAATAGAATTCCCTACTAAAATGTGATATTTTAAAGAGACTTTCATATACCCTAACTAAATTATCCCAATAAAATATATTTAAAATTTTAAAAAATTAATAAATTGTATTAATTGATATTATGAATTTTTTTATTGTTTTAAATTTTATTTAAAAATCTAAATTGTTTTTGAAAAATTCTAATAAATCAGATTTATATTCTGAATTATTTTATATTTTTTGCAATTTAATTGATATTCTGAATATTTTTACAATTTTGAATATATATTATTTTGATTAATAATTAATTAAAAGAAAATAATTAATTTATATAGTTATGATGTATCAATTTTAATTCTAATTATTGATACATTAATTATCTTTAAAGAAAATTATATTTAATTATTTTTTCTAATAATATTAAATTGTTCAATAATTGAAAACTTATATAAAATCAGTATACAACTTATTTTTAAATTATACTCTATAAACATATTTATCTAATAATTACTATATATAAATAAAAAATATCAAAACTATATCGGCATAGTACGATATGATACCGAAACCGTATCGTTCCGGCCTAGGATCGAAACTTCGATACGAATCTAGATTTTAAACCTTGCCTTTACCTACAAAATTGGAGCTTATAGAAAAACAAAACGTACAAATTTGATTAATGGGTAAATAGGATCTTAATTAAGAGGTCAACAAAAATCATATATATATATATAAACATTTAGAGTTAGTATTATTTCTCTAAATTATCATTCTTCTAATAAAAATATATATTTTTAATTATTATCATTTAATCACTGCAGTAAATCTATCACCAATAATATATCTCTAATAAATCCACAAACATTATGTGTGGGCTAAAGTTCTCACGCTTATATATAACAATGAAAATTGATATGCTTAGTGAAAAAACTCATTGAAAACCTTAGTGAATGATGTGACACTTTGCATGCAACGATCCTCTACGGGTTCACCGTGCCCCCCAGGGTATAGTTTGATTTGAGGTGGCGGCCGGCGGCGGCCGATGGTGTCTGGGCGGCAATTGGACGTGTGCATGTAAAGTGTCACGTCATTAACTGAGGTTTTCATTGAGTTTTTTCACTGAGCGTATCAGAGCTTTATAACAATATAACACCCTCACACAAGTAAGAGCAATGATAGGGAGAGTGAAAATGGGAGAGTGAAAACCATAGTGAATGATGTGGTATGATGTGGCATGACGTGACACTTTACATGCACACGTCCGATTATCGCTTGGACACCATCGGCGGCCTTCGGCCGCTGTACCGAATCAAACTATACCCTGGGGGGCACGGTGAACCCGTCGGAGATCGTGCATGCAAGGTGCCACGTCATTCACTATGATTTTCATTCTCCCATTTTCACTCTCCCAATCATTATTCCACAAATAAATAGTGACCATGGGCGACTACTCACAATGACAATCTTTGGTAGAAAATCATGTACTTTGGTATGAGGCTAGACTTATAATTTGAAATATCATTATTTCATTTTAAATCTTTACGTAGTTATTCTTCTCTAAATTTATATCTTATTAGTTGGTTGAACGACTAACCTAAATTAACTTTTTGACATAAGTTACACTAGTTTATTATATATTAGTAGGTGGTCTCTAGCTATGAGATATACAACATAAAAATATAAGTATCAACATCTAAGTGAACAAGTAATATGAAAAGTAAAGTAGTTCTAATGGCAGTATCAAGTGAAGAATAGATTAGAGATCCATTTTAATTTTTAAAACAAACTCTTCCCATATTAATCCCCATATGAAATCATACATAAACATGAAAGATTATCAATTTATTTAACTCCCAATGGCTTAATTCATTTAAAAGCCCATTTCACTATTTTAAATATCATTTTAATTTATTTTTTTTGATAAATTAGTTATAGAAGCATATAAATCTATTTTATCTATTTATTTATGCCATGGTTTAAAATCTAGCCGTGCCGAGGTTTAGGGTTTAGTCCCAAACTAGCACGATACAATTTCGGTTCTGTATCGTACCCTATCGATATAGTTTCTATATTTTTAAATAAAAAATATATTAACTAATAATGAAAATTTTAATCTAAATATTTAAAAATAAAAAAATATTATATATATATATAAGCCCTCTCCACTACGGACCACGCGTCGCACGTCTGGATCATTTTTTAATTTTTTAATTTATTATTTTTTAATAAATAATTTCTTAATCTTATAATATACTCTGTGAACATCTAAACTTTTTTACTTTGAATGCTATAACCCAAGAGAGAAGACTGAACCCTAGAGGGAAAATCTTATTGGCTTAACTCACTATAACTCAACTCTTAAATCCTAAAATCTTGAATGCTAAATACATATAATATACCGTGAGCATCAAAATTTTTTATTTTGAACACTATAACTCAAGAGGGAAGATTGAATCCTAGAGGGAAAATCTTATTAGCTCAAACACACTCAACTCAACCCTTAAATCTTAAAATCTTAAACTCTAAATATATATAATATATCCCAAAAGAATAAAAAAATAGAAAAAGCAAAACAGTCACTGCGCATGGATTCAAGTGCAAGGGTGCGTGACAAATAGTCTGCAACATAGAATTTCTGTGTATATATCTATATATAAATATTGAGATTTTTATTAGGTTTCAATTAAGTCTATTTAAATTATTTCAATCATATCTAAGAGTTAATTAAAATTATTAAACTAAGTTATTTAATTAAAGCCCAAGTTAAATTTATTCTGTAACCTCTATTCCGTGATGATTGCGGGCCCTCGGAATGCCTCCGGACTTGCCCCTAGGCCCAGGACGCATCATCAGGCTCGCTCGTGTCTGGACGCATCGCCTGGCTTGCATAATGGGTCAGGAAGCATCGTCAGGCTCGCGTGACGTGTCTAGGCATGTCGCAGTGCTCGCATGATGTGCCCGAACACGTTTGGCTGACATGATGTGTCTGGACTCATTGTCGGGTTCGCGCGATGCGTCCGAACGAGTCATCGAGCTCTCGTGATGCTTCTGGATGCGTCGTTGGTGTCACACCCCGAGACCAGAGGAGCCACTGGTCCAATATAAAATTAGACAACATCTCCCCTGTACGACGGGCAATTTAGGACATACGTACAACACCACGCAATATAATAATGACCTCAGGGCTTAAAACAAGAAATATAGATAGGAAAGTAAATGCAATCTCAGTAAATAAGCCATAATACTTACCTGAACTGCCCTCTGGGCAGACGCACAGCAAAACAAATACCCATACAGTCTAATAGAGAACTCAAAAGTACAAAACCACGAATGAAATACATACAAGTCAACGACAGAGAAACCAATACAGAACAAAAGATACGCTGTAATAGAAATAAAAACTCGTGGAAGCTCCCAAAAGTCGGAGTCGTAGGGACCTAGGACTGGCAACTGGGCTCCCCTGGTGACCTATCAACTCGAAAACAAAAACATTGTAACGGATGGTGAGTCCAAGTGGACTCTGTGGGTATAGAGAAAGATATGCATGACATAATAAATAGCCGAATAAGCTATACATAAACAACAAGATACAGTCTCATACGAAAATATCAGAATATGCATAACTGAAAGTACCAAATGAATAATTATACTAGAAATCAACCTATATTATAAAAGGCTCGTATCAAACGAGCAGGTACCGGATCATCGAACCAAACACATAATATTTCCTATATGTGCATGTCAAACATATGCAGCAAACAAGTGCAGCATTACAATCAAATGCACAATCCATCATATGCACATGATGCAATGACATGGTCACCCCTGACACCAGTCAAGCCACCGAGACATGTCATATGTGTCGACTGAGTGGGTAGGGTTGTGACATTGTACGTACTCTGCTATCATTGCTCTTGAGTGACCGAGTGGACAGGATGTTGGCGAGCGACCACCTCCCTACCCCAAGTCATTGGGGGAGCGTCGCTCTCATCTCTTCTGGTCTATGAGAAGAGAAGGGATCCCTGCCTACTACTACGCTCTGGAACCACTACCTATGAGCGGCTAAACGGAGCAGCGTAGAGCGACTGCACACACCCAACGGTATCCACAAACCTATGAGTGACCGTGTGTGCAGATTATATACCGGACGACGGGTTCAGACCACAAAGGAGCCGATGATTGTCGGCGACAACGATACACGAATGGTGCATAACTCTAACTTATGCAACCCCTACCAGATCATCAATACACAACTCAACTTAACATGCACAGGTCGAACACAGGTATCGTAACCTAATCATCATACATTTATCTACACATGCAAGTATAACTAAAAATCAATCCATGCAGATATAAAGTGACATGCCACTATATCTACGTTCACATGCATACATGTATACTTTACATAGTTAGATATCAAATATAGAGACTGTATAGATAGGAATTAAATCTTCTCAAAGATCAAATAATAAGTATCAAGCAGGATAACAACGGTAGCAGATATAAGATAAATAAAACCTACTACAGTAATATAAGCAAACCATGCATACAGGTGAAGTGGAACTAAAGAAGCAAACAAGAAGTAGCCGCCTCAAAGTATGAGTTTGTATGCGTAGAGAGCCTCCCGCCCAATATAATATCCGTAACGAGTGTACCAAGTCAATCAATGTCCTGTTATCGAAGGACACAACCATTTAGCTGAATTCACAAACGATACTTAGCTAAATACACTATCAAAATTAATTAGGGCTGATCCTAATTAGTTTAGTTATCATGGTTAAGCTTATTTTTATATCTAACATAAGCCTAACCCATAAACCATATAAAGAACTAAATCCAACGAGAACAATCACTCTCTCCTAATGGATTCTCAAGGCAAACCATCATAAATCCACCACTATACCAACCTCCAAAATAGAATTGTTACCAACCCATCTAGGTTTTGATTAGAGCATGCAATTAGCCCTACTACAATCCACTAACCAATCACAATGAAGCCCATGACTTCCTCAAAAGGGCTCTTTGTTATCAAGATTAAAAGAACCAACTACACCCAAACCAAACTCAGCTCACAGTAGTAAGACAACAAGAATTTCAAGAACAGAATCGTTATAATCCTAAAAGACTCTTCTCACCAAGCAAACGACAAGAACAGATCCTACACAAAATTGAGCTACCTCACTGATTTGATCCAATACTCACAAGTTTGAATCTAAGCAACATCGAACAGATCCATGTCTCCTCCGATCAGCCAGTCACAAGAACACGCATCAAATCATCATACCAAATTGCAGATCACGGCAAATCAATGAAAATTCCAAAGATCGAACACTCAACTCACAAGATCACATCTCCAAATTACAACTCAGAACAAAACTCATCATCAATTCGAAACCAGATGAACACAAAACCAAAATCCAATTCCAACCTCAATCAAAGCAAAACAACAATCTCATCCTTGTTGATCTACATAGATACATCATTGATCATTCCATCGATACTAATAGAGAGGAATTCGGCATCAATCCTCCAAGGAGAAACCTAGCCGAAAGAATCGTACCTGAGCTGCGCCGGTGAGGATTCCCGTACTTAGATCTGGCAAGACCAGGACTCGCGAAAAAGATCCACCACTAGAACAACCTCAGCTCCAGCGATCATACTGTGGGTGCTTCAATCGGTGCGAGTGAAGAAGATCCGGTGGTGATCGGGAAAGGAAAAGGTGCGCTCGGGATCGAAGGGAAAAGGGGCTGCGGCGAACTGAGTGATCCTCGCTCTTGCTCTTGGTCGGAGAGAGGCCAACTGCGACACGGAAGAGGAGAGGAGGAGAAGTAGAAGAAGTAGAAGAAGCGAGGAGGAGAGGTGAGGGTGTCGACTGTGATCGAGTAGAGATGGGGGAGAAGTGATCGGGCGAAGAGAGTGAGGAGAAGAGGGATTTAAGGGATGACCTTTTTGCATTTTGCCCCTCCAAATCCAACCAATCCAATCTAGGCCCTCAACTTAAGGATTTAAGCACTCCAATCCTTCCATATTTAATAAATCCGATCGAGGACCATAAGATAAGGAGTTTTATTGACATTGACTTTTATCAGTTTCGGATTTTTAACAATATACCCCCTTAAATCTCTTTCGTAACTTCGGAACCCTAAATCTTATGGAACATTTCTCAAAAAAAAAATTTTTTGGACCAGGTTTTGATTTATCGTATTTAACAGTCGGTCTCACGCGATGCGTCCGGAATCCTCACAGGGCTCGCGTAATGCATTCGGAAGTGTCATTGGGCATGCGATGAATCCATATGAGTCGTCGGGCTCGTCGACACCGAAGGCTAGCTTGTGCTCGTGCCGATCCGCGGGCGAAACGAGATGTTTTGCCCGTATCATATGAAATGTTTCGAGATTTTAATCCATGATTCACGGACAAGAAAATATGTATAAAGTCAAAAATAATTTTACCCACCTCAATATATAATAAAATATTCTAAGTATCTAAAAATCAATATGCTCCACTTAAATATATATCGTAAAAAAAATAGCTCAACAATTCACAATGAATTACAATAGTAATAATCATAGAAATTTCCAAAAATTAATTAAATTCTAAGTGGATAAATCCAATCTTGATCACGCTAGCTTGATATAATCCTAATTTCTAAACAAGATACCTACTACTTTTAAACAATAATTTATTTTTCCATCCTATATTAGATAAGCTAACCTAAAATAGTAATATGATAAAATAAAATATTTATCTTTCCCTCGATTGATGAAATTAGATAGATGTTTTGTTCAGATGAAAGGCTCGAGTCAATCGAACCTAAATAGAATTGTGATTAGTCTGAAATAATCAATCATTTATCTATGTTAATTATAAAATTATTCACAAAATTTTTACCTTTATCTAGTTGGCGTGCAATTATGAATAGTGATAGAAAAAAGATTAAGGAGACCAAAGTGATCGAAAATCAATTTGGGTTCATGCTTGAAAGGTCAACAATATAATCTGTATATCTTCTTTGATAATTGATTGACAATTATCAAGAAAAGAAGTAAGAATTACACATAATATTCATTGACCTAGAAAAAACATATGACAGAATTCTAAGAGAAATTATGTGGAGAATTTTAAAAAAGAAGGGGTTAGCATAGTGTATATTGAGTCAAATAAGGATATATATGATGATGTAACGATAATAATGAAGACTCTAAGTAGATTAACTAAAACATTTCCTATGAAAATAGAATTACATCAAAAATCAACTTTAAGTTCATATCTTTTTATACTAGTTATGGATGAACTCATTGATAAGTTACTATGATGCAATTGTTTTGACATTATTTTGGTCGATAAGACTATGAAGGAGTAAATGCTAAGTTCGAATCTTGGTCAGAGATACTAGAAGTTAAAGGTTTTAAACTTGGTAGAGTAAATATAAAATATATGAAATTTAAAATTTATTAGTACACTTATCAAAATAATTGTTAAGATAGAAGATAACGAGTTTCTTGTAACTAGAAGTTTTAAATATCTATGATCGTTTTTGCAAAATGAAGGTTTGATAAGATGTTTTAGATAGGATACAAGGAATATGGTTGAAATAGAGGAGAGCGTAAAGTATTCTTTGTGATCACAAGCTACCTCTAAAGCTTAAAGGGAAGTTTGTAAAACGACAGTTATACCTGTTATATTATATGGAGTTGAATGTTGGACTAAGAAGCGAACATATATGCAGAAGATGAGGGTCACAAAGATGAGAATGTTAAAGTGAATATGTAGACATACATGATGGACTGGATAAGAGATGAGAATATTAACGAAAAAGTTGAGGTTGCATCTATTGAGAAAAAATTCTGAGAGATACATTTAAGATGATATGAACATATAACTTAGACTACCAATAAATATCTCAGTTAGACATGGGCAGGCCATGAGAAATACACATTAATTGAGGAAGAGAGACAAAAGAAGACTTGTTAGCAATGATAACATATGATAAAATTTATTTAAATATAAATGAAGATATAGTAGGGAAACGAGCCTGAATAATGATAACCTATCTCAAGGTCTACTACCTAAGAGAAAACTTTCCCTTGAGATTAATTTTGTCACACCTTTAATAGAGGACACATGGAGGAAGACATGCTCTCTAATTAAACTCCAATTCGTGTAGCTCTTTTGCCAACTCTAAGCAATAAGTAGCATTTCTTAATATTTCACACTAGTTTTGTCTATTTGTGGATCATCTACGAACCTAGTAACTACCACTCTTAAACTCATCCCAAAGCATAAGGGTTTATATGCTATGATATAGAATGCCTCGAAATTTTCCATCTCAATTATTGAGTGGTCGTTGTTGTATGTGACAAAGAAATACAAGAGAATTTCTAAAAATGTTTTCTTATGTCATTCACTGAGAGATTTACAATATATAGACATTAAGGATTATCAAATCCCTTAATCCAAGGGTCTAATATAGGAAGAAATACAACAAGAATATAACAATAATGAGAGAGGTAATCAAGGGATTTACGACTATAACAAAAAAAAAACTAAGGAAAGAAGAATAAGGAAAGAATATATTGACAATATTGGCATCCCCCTTAAATTGATCCAGGCAAGTCTATTAGCATCAATTTACTACTGAGAAACTTGTGTCATTAGCTTTTCAAAGTTTTCGTAAAGACATCAGCTATTTGAAGATCAATAGTTAGATGAGGAAGGGTGATAATATCTCAAATAAAGGCCTTCTTAATGTATTGACTACACATCTCTAAGAAAAATGCACTAGCCTGTTATAGACTTCCTAGTATCTAGGTAGCCATCCCAATCTGTATCACTGTACGCAGTCAAATGAAGAATAGATTTTGTAAGAAAATACAACCCACGATTAGGTGGCCCAATTAAGTATCGAATAATGCAACAAAGTGAAGTAAGATGAAGATGTCGAGGTGATTGCATAAATTTGCTAATTATATGGACAACATATGAGATATAGGGTCTTGTGATTGTTAGGTAGATAAGACTACCGACAAGTTGCCTATATAAAAATGGATCAGACAAAAGCTCCCCTTCATCTTTTCGGTGTTTCACATTCACCTCCATTGTTATATTAGCATTGTAGCATCCTTTAAACCAAGTAGCTCAATGAGATCTTGGATATATTTATGTTGATTTAAGAATAAACCATGATCTCAAGAGATATGTGAGATGCCCAAGATCTTTCATTTTAAAAATACTATGCAGCATATTTTGAAGCTTAGTGACCAACCCATTATCATTACCAGTATCATATCATCAACATAGACTAAGAGAAAGACCATAATACTGGTTGTCTTGTAAAAGAAAATTGATGAATCATATTGACGTTATGTGAAAGAGAAGGTGATGAGTGTTGCGAAACTTCTCAAACCATGCTCTAGGTATTTGCTTCAACCCATACAAAGAGTGTCTTAGCTTGCAAATTTCATGAGAAGTTGTCATTGACAAACCGGTTGGAAGTTTCATATAAACCTCTTCCTTAAGATCCATCCTCATTCAATAAAGCATTTTTTATGTCCATCTATGTAAAGGCCAAGATTTAGAAGATTCAATAGCAAGAATGGTTCTGACCGTGACCATCTTAGCAACTAGTGCGAATGTATCTTCGTAGTTGAGGCTAGATTCTTGTTTATTGCCAAGAGCAACCAATCGAGCTTTCTATCTATCTAAAGACCCATCAAATTGGAGGACAAGAAACAAGTCCCTAGTATGGTTTTCCTCAAGTGCTTAAAGTTCTGCTTCCATTGCTTGTTGCCAACACTCATGTTCTATAGCCTATTTATAACAAGTGGGAATGAAAATAGAAGACAAAGTAGTAAACATAGCCGCAGGGTTGAAAACCCATACCGTAAGGAGATTTGTGAGGTCTAGAGCTTATTCGAAGAGGAGGTGGATCATTGGAAACAAGATTAGGAAGATGTGGGGGAACCTCAGTGAGACCTGCTGGAGGATCAAATGTAGGAGTGCATCTACGTGTTTAAACCTTGGAAGTGATGTTGGTAACTCAGACAAATGTGGTAAAGAAGATAGAGAAGGGAAGTCTGAGATTTGTTGTGCGCAAAATAAAGATTGATTAAAAAAATGACATTCCTAGAGACACGAGTTCAATGGGCATGAGAATCATAGCAAAGAAATCTTTTTTGGGTTCCAGCATATCCTAAGAAAGCACACTTGATAGATTGGGCAGTAAGTTTATTTCTTTCATGTGTAGGAAGATGAACAAAACACACATCCAAAAATATGAATATTGGAAGAATTTAGTGCATGCCCAAGCAAACGAAAGTAGGAGAATCATTATTCAACTTGGGAGATGATAATCTATTAATCAAAAAAATAAGACAAAGCTTCGCACCAAAATTAAGAAGGAACACAATACTTAATTAGAAGGGTGTGAACAAAATGAAGATGATGATTCTTTCTTTCAGTCACACCGTTTTGTTGTGGAGTGAAAGGCCAACAACGTTGTGATATGACCATGACTTTGAATCAGATTGCAAGATTTCGATTTTAATAGAAAATTGTGTTTCAAGTAAAACACGAAACACTTGAAAAAATAGAAAAAACCTCACTTGTAGATCGAAGAAAATACACCCAAGCAAAGCGAGTGAAATCATCAATAAATATAACAAAGTATTTGTAATGTTCATAAGAGATTACAGAGGTAATACTCCCATACATCAGTATGTATGAGTTCAAAAGATTTGGTGGTGTGATTTTTATGCATTGGAAAAGAAAGTGTTTTGCTTTTACCAAGTTTGCAAGATGCACAATCAACAATATCATTATTAAAAATCGAATTGTAAACCACATTTAAGCATGAATCGAAGTACATGAGAATTAGGGTGTCCTAAACGTCTATGTCACACTTGATTATCATGAGAACTAGGGTGTCCTAAATGTCTATGCTGATTATCACATTGAACAACATTACAAGCAACATAATTTGACACCGGAGAGGAAGATAGAAACAAAGGAAAGAGACGTCCCACTTTAGGTCCCTTCGCGATCATCTCTCTAACACTTGATCTTGCATGAGGCAACCAGAATTTGAAAATTGAATAAGACAATCAGAATTTGAAAATTGAACATTACAATTGTTGTCAATTAATTGACCGACAGATCTAAAATTAGTGGACAACTTAGGAGACACAAAAATTGTATTTAAAGAGGTTGAAATATCACTAACAGCTATAATGGATAAGGAATTGCCATCGACAGTATGATTCTGGAGATTTTCTTTATATTTTTTTAACATTATTTAAAGGTAAGGTGGTGTTGGGCATATGATTGGAAGCACTAGAATCAAAATACCAAGACTTAGGATTAGAATTTGTTGGACCATTTCAAGAGTAATAGAAGACTGTCTAGGACTAGGAGCATTTGAGGACCAATTGAGGCATTGTAGGCAGTTTCAGATTTCTTTAAAGGCCCAATGGAACAATCTTTGATGATATGCACTGGTTTTTTATAATAATTACAGAATGTTTTAGTAAAATTAGTGGCAATGTACTTGAAGCCTTTGCAACTATAGCACTGGACATTAGTCATATCTCTGGCTCTTTTAAACCTCACTTGAGTAGCATAGGCAATGGGAATTAGAGTAGACTGTTGAGCTTTGTATTCCAAGACAACTTGTGTAATGAGTCATTGTTCTTCTCTGAGAAGCTCTCCTACACAAATATCCAATAAAGGAATTGGTTCTTTGTTCATCAGGTTGGACCTGATTGCTTCAAATTCCCCCCTTCATTAAAAACTGGTCACGCTTGCTAGTCTCATGTATACTTTGGATATCAATGAGTTTTTCAGGAGATACACTTGCATACACAGTATTGGTGTACTCAGCCCAAAGGTTTCCAAAGAAGAATAAAACTCTTGGATTGACATACTCGCTTGATTGACTCAACTCGAGTTTCAATTGAAACCTTCATGCTGTATTGCTTTGGTTGTAAATTTTCTTCAAATAATCCCACATTTCTCTAGAGGTCTTATAAAGTTTGAGATTGAAAAGTACAGAGAGTTCCACACCTCCAAGGATCCAAGACATAATCTAAGCATCCTTCACCTCCCATTTCACATATTTCTCCTTCTCTCTCTTTCTGGCTGTTAGGTGTAGGATTTGTCCCATCAATATGACCCTATAATTCCTTTCG
Organism: Boesenbergia rotunda; assembly: GCA_024364735.1. NCBI lineage: Eukaryota > Viridiplantae > Streptophyta > Magnoliopsida > Zingiberales > Zingiberaceae > Boesenbergia > Boesenbergia rotunda. Next base: position 315,772 of record JAGFNQ010004663.1, read on the forward strand.
CTTGATAAAAATCTGAAATTGGAATGCCCTGGGAGAATAGTTCTTTCCATTAAATCGAATAAGAAAATGTTCAGATTGTTCCACGGACGTGATTCAACCAGAAACAAGAATTAAGAGATCAAGTCGAAGAAAGCAAAATTAGAAGAACACTAGAACAAAACAAAATACTAAGATCTTAGAGCTAGACACAATCAGACACGATGAAGCAAGTACTAAGAGATCAAGTTGAAGAAAACAGAATTAGAAGAACACTAGAACAAAGCAAAACACTAAGATCTTGGAGCTAGATACAACTAGACACAATGAAATGATCTCAGAGTTTTGGCTCTGATACCATGACAAAGACATAAAAGAGAATTTCTGAAAATGTTTGCGTATCTCATTCACCAAGAGAATTACAATATATAGATATCTAGGATTATCAAATCCCTTAATGCTAGGATCTAATATAGGAAGAAATACAATAAGAATTACAACAAGAATATAACAATAATGAGGTAATCAAGGGATTTATAGCTATAAAAAAAAACTAAATTAAGAAAGAAGAATAAGGAAAGAATATATTGACAATATAGACAGTTGACTAAATTCAAGTGATATTTTGATCAATACAATGACAAAATGATCTAGGTTCTCTAGAAATACTTAGTTCATTAAATCATAAATGCAACAGGAATATTAGTGAAACTTAAAGGAATATGAGGAACTCATAATGCCTACAACATTCAAAAAGTAGTCTTTTTCGATATCTTGTTTTCTAATTCTAAGCTATGATAACGATTTTCTTTATTGATCTTAGAGTAGACACTTCTGCCCTAAGTTGATCAAATGGATCCTCTATTTGAGGTTGAGGATGCTTGTTTTCGATTATCACAACATTCAATTAAGAATACTCAACATGCAGTCTTGTGGTTCACATTCAAAAAGTAGTCTTGATATCCTCTTTTTTGACTCTAAGTGTCATGTCCCCAGAGGCCCGTGCTCGTTCGAAAATCGGACAACATCTCTCCTGTACGGCGGACAATCTAAATCATTTATACATACACATCTCAACCCATATATAAATAGTACAACCACACTCGCCTGACATTCACACAATCACAACCACGTAGTTAAAATAATATGACTAATAGATAATAATCATAATAAACAAATCTCTATAACTAAGCGTAGCAAATCAAAATCTAATTGAAATAAATAAGTACACATCCATAGAAAAGTTAAGTACAATCTATAATGAAAACAAAACAAAAACACCACTAATATGATAAGAAGACTACAAAAGTATGGAAGCGAAAATAAACTACTTAAGTGGGGGATTGACAGCTGGATCCTCTTCTGGCGGCACGAGACATAGCTATCAACTACCTGAAATAAAAAGAAGAATGGGGGGTGGCGAGTATAAGAACAGATAAATGCATGATATATAAAAGGGATAAAACAAGTATATAGAAATAAAGGTATACAGTCTCTGGAATAAAGAATATAACCAAAATGCATCTGTACAAATAAAACATACTTGAAACTAATGTAACACGTAGGGGCATAATCAGAAATCCCCCTAGTACCTTAGTAAATCGTTAGTACTGCCGAACAGATCCAGTTCATATAATCAATGCAAATCATAACTGAATATGCATGTCAATCAAATGCAGCAATTACAGCTCAGACAAGTGCAACAAATACAAGCAAATGTATAATGCATAATATGCACATGATGCGATAATCTACTCTGTATACACACCAACCACCACTACATTGGGTAGGTTGAGTGGACAAGATACAAGCGCCAAAACCTGTGGCTATGTAGATACGCTATAATACCTGTGGCCCTATATAAAAAATCGTAATACCTGTGACTATAAAACCCCAAAATATTTATGGGGACTCCAAACACCTGTGGAGTATCAACTGTTTGCACACAACTCTAACTGAGCGTGACACAATAGGAAATATAACCGACGACTCATTTCAACCATAAGTGAGCCAGTGGTCGTCGGCATGCAAATAATGCTATGGTGCATGTCACTAATATGCACAACCTCAATCAAACCAAAACATGCATTCAATAAGATATGAAACACAATCAACACCAAAGTAAATAAACATACACTAATATATTAGGTAGAGTTTATCTAATGCCATCCAAATCCTAGATAGGTTTCATGATGGTTCTATAGTACACGCGTACAAGCGGTACTCTTTTAGATAAGAAGCCAAGAGATTGAGACTGTATAATTGAACAGTTTTGAATTACTAAAAGGCTAAGCATGAATAAGTATCATGCAGGAAAAACAAGGAAACTAGATTTAAGGTAAAACAACCTACTCAAATAATAAAACAACCATGCATTTAAGGTAAACGAATCTATAGGAATTAAGTAAGAAGTACCCGTCTTAAATGTAGAACGTATCCAGGCAACCTCCTCACGCTCAACGTATGTATCAGAATCAAAGTCTTGTATCAAGGGCATAGTTTAGTTATTTATATAATTAAATAATCATAATATAGATAGATCCTAATATAACATCTATTTAATAACCTTTTAACCAACCATAAATTCTTTCTTAATTCCAAAGAACAAACTCCGAATACAATCCAAAACAACACGCAACCCATCTTTGTATCACACCATACCAACATAGGACCAAAAGGACACAACTCGGACAACCATTCCAACCAACTCATGAACCAATTCATTACCAAAACCCTCTATCATTATATACAACATTTACAATTCAAAGGAAACCACTTCCATCCATAGCCTAACTCAATGCCCACTGTTCCATGTCAACCCAAGCAACAAACATAACCCAAATCGTTACAAGATAAATTACCAAACTGTAGCTAGTAAAACCACTCACGACTATAACAATCAGAAACACAATTTGATTCCAGAAACACCAAAAATTAACCTGATTAGAACTCACATCACAGAACAACAATAAGTTTCCAAGATGAAATCTGCCCAGATTCACAATCCAAACCTCATCACCTCTACACATCTACACACTCCAAACCACTACCATTAGAGGGATTGTCCCCAACAACCAAGTGTAAGAGTTTGTCATCTCAATTACGTTTAACTCCCTACAGGTAATGATCCGACAAATAAAAATCCCTAAATGTACCAAATCTGACCTGAAGACAGCAGTAGCCCACGACCTCTTGAGCACAACAAGATTGGCAACTGCAAGAACCAATAGGGCACAGAACTTGGATCTGCCCTTGAATCCTAGTGTGAGACTAATCGCCTGAAAATCGCCCTCATCGAGATTGGGTGATGGTGAAGAAAATCGCTGCAACTATGAAATTGGAATTAAGGATCAGTGGTTAGGCGACAATCGGACTAAGGGAGAGCACCAACAAAGAAAACACGATACCTACCCTACTTGTGGTCGGATGTGGAGGAAGAAAGCCGGTAACTCCGTTGACGATTAGGACTCGGGGGAGGAGATTAGGACTCGGGGGAGGGTGTCGGCGTGTGCGGGGGAGGAGATTAGGACTCGGGGGAGGAGGGGAAAAATATATAAAAAAAATAAATTTTTATAAATAAACTTTTCTTCAAATAAATAAAATAACTAAAACAACTTAAATTTTATCCCCTACATCCCCATAATTTTCAAAAGAACCTCAGAAATATCCCGAAAAATTCTTAGAAAATCTCAAAAATTTTCTACAAAATTATTTCCTGGTTTGACGCTTAGAATTTAATTGCCATATTTTACACTATGTTGATGATAACAAGATTTCATATTAATCTTGGAATAGAAACTAGTGCCTTTAAGCTGATCAAACAAATTCTCTGACAATGCGTGGTCTCATAGATCTGATCTTCCTAACAAAGAGAATGAACCCTTTATCCAAGAGTTCCTTAGCTGAAATTTAAGTTCCTCTACCTCCTCAATGTCATACAATAGGGAGCCTTACAAATTGATGTAATTCCCAATTGTATCTCAATAGTAAAATCAGTGTCATTGAGGAGAAAACCTAAGGGGAAAGGTTCATGTATTTATAAACCACAGAAATATCAATTATATGCGTCTCTTTCTGTGATATAAGCTTTGTTTACACAGAAGGGTGGATAGAGAATGGAAAAGGATCAAGGGTGGAAAAGGATCACTAGTAGAAAAGGAAAGGTGGGAAAGAGGAAAAGATTGAAGGAGGAAAGGGTAAAGAAAAGAGAAAGGGAGGAACTCGATGTTAGGTTCCGAGCTTGCAACGGTTTGTCCATGAGCTTGTGGTCAGGCTGTGTCCATGAGCTTGCCGAACTATTGGTTCGTGGTTCTCCTAATTTTACACCAAGTAAACGAAAGAATGTATCTGGACTCTTCCTTTCCTTTGTCCATCCTTTCTTTGTCCGTCCTTTAGGATAAATAGGGCATTGTCTCAATAAGTTGCAGTCTTTCCTCAATATCTGTTGCATTGTAAAGCAGAAATCAAAGACATAAATTATTCACGAATTCTAGCAAAATCCCAAGGGTATGAGTCCAGATAGCAAAAGGTTATCACCTTCTTTTGACAATCCACCTTGGCATGCTTGGCAGATGACCAATTCATAACCACATTACATTGAACTCAATGAAACTCATCACTAGGTCTGCAAGAGAATTCTTTCACCAAATTCTAACGTGCAGTTCTTAAGTTCCATACTATAATATAATACTTCTCTAGATGGGTAATCAGATCTATGTCAAAATAACTAGGTGTATGTTATATTCTCAATTTCTCAGCAAAAGTAGGTGTGATAAATAAGTGTATACTACCAGTATCAATCAATGAATGGGCAGAAATGTGAAATAGTAATCATACTTGGGCTATTGGATCATCTGTATTCTGAGTCTCTTGCTGGGTTTGGGTAAATACATGGTTGACTGGTATCTTAGAGTTCATTGCAGTTGCAACTGTAGCTGACTTTGGTGTGGCTCAGTTTGCTGCTGCTGTGACTACTATCGGACTTGAGGTGAATGCTATATTATGCCCTAAAACTCTATTGCTTTGTGCCTCAGCACCTTCTTACAGTAAAAAATATCGCAAGGGTACACTCACAAGACATGCCCCAAATCACCACATTTGTTAGTGTTAAAATTGATTTGCTAGCCACTCATCCTAATTACTTAATCTATTAAGAAAAGGATCAATTGATATTTATATGATAACACTCCTGCATGTGTGGGTGTTGCTCCCGCTTCTTTTGTGGGTGGGGTGCTTAACTTGATTGTTCCAAAACCTCAACACATGAATTGGTTAGATTTTTGACATGGGTAGGATTCAAACTCCAGATCTTCCACGCTAATACCATAGGCTAAAGTTGATTGGCCAACCACATTCTAAGAACTTGATTTGTTTGAGAAGTGACCAATGCATAATAACAATGTGTCCTCTTTGACTTGCTGATGATGAAATTATGCTCTAAGTCTAAGATGGTCCTCTTTGACTTGCTGATGATGCAATTATGCTCTGAGTCTAAGATGGTCCTCTATTCTGATCTACTTTAGCCTTCTTCGGACAGGAAGAATCTTCGATCAATTAGATTTGGATTTGAGTTTAAACTCCGTCCACTAATCTGATCCTCACCACCATGCTGCTGTGATAGTGTCGGATGATTTTGCCTTTGTTTTTCTTTAGAAATCTGATCCCTCATTGTCTCTATCTCCATAGCCAAAGTTATTGCTTGATAATAAGTAAAAATTTTACAATTGTTAGACGGTCCTAAATAAGAAAATCAAGCTCTGAATAAAATGCACTCTTTGAATGTTCCGTGGCCACTGACTTAATGCGTTGAATAATCAGTTGTTTGTATGAGTGAATTGACAATAAAAGTTTTGATCCTCATATTACGGAAACAAGAGAGGGTCTGACTGTTCCTACCTAAATCACAATGAAAAAGAAGATGAACATATGTTTCCTCCACTAGATGAGAAAGAGAGGTGTTAAGTGCACAATGCGGATCCACATGTAGCAATCCTTTACTAACAAGTAACAAGCTCTTGGTGTTGATCATATTGTGCATAATCAACCAGGTGAAAACGTAAACTTTAATTAATGCATAGGAAGACCAAATCAATAAATGAAACATCCGACTTCTATAGCAGAGTTGAGGAGGCTGAACCAACTGTGGAGATTCCACTGTTCTCTGATTTCTGTAGAAGCAAAGGTTGAAAAGTATATTTAGAACCTACTAAACCATTAGGAAAATATCCTGAAAATTAATAGGATTTCTCGGATGAGTATAGGAGAGGCCTGATGGAAAGCTGGAGAGGAGAGATCATGAAAGGCCATCATCTTCATGAATCATTGTGCGACAATTAGATAAATTAGAAAACTGTTATTGTTATGTGATGCCACTGCACCATCTCTGTTCCTGAGTGAAACCTCACTGGTTTTCAATAAGGATTTCTCAAGGCTAAGAGCATAGGAGGTTTTGAGCTGGAAGATGCCTTTCAATGTGTAGGACCAACTTGAGTTAGTGTTCAAGTGGTAGACTTACATAATGGACAAGGGTTCGAGTCGCAGCTGTGGCTACACTCATTATCTGATTTGCCTTCCTTCATCTCACCATAGGACCCGCGATGAGAGGCGCTTGACATGAGTGTTATACGTTTTTGCATCTACAATGGATTGCATTTGCATGTTCTACTGTATCCCACGAAATTAGAGATGATGAACCACCAATCCCATGGGGTGCATGAGGATAAGAGGGTCCACCACCACTTAGAAAGGGAAGATAGCTTGTGAAGTCTCAAATTAATGTAAGGCATATAAGTCTGATGAGCGTGCACCCTAGCTTAGGAGGTAAGATATCCAACGGGAATCACTTGAGAACAACCATGTTGCCAAAAGAAGTTCCTTCTGGGTTGATCTTGCTTGTGAATCACCCAAGTAGAAATGAGGTAAACTCTAGACTGTTGGCAAGTCACCGAGGACAGAATGGTGAACGCCATGTGCGATGCTTGCTAAATAATCCAAACACTTTTTTCCATGGTTCAAATTTGCTTTACCATCATGTTAGTTGCACGTCCTAGTAACTCTATAGGTAGTGTGGCCCCAATATGTAAAGATTAGCTATGCCATTGTGACAATTAATAAATATTGGCCTAGTGTGGACAAGGGTGCTTCATCAATTGGAAAGGTTGCTATGAAACCCAGAAAGCAATATATACCCGAACCTCATCATAATTTTGATTTCTAATTTATTCCCTCCTTAATGGAATATGACAGTCGTGAGGAGTCACCGGGGTGATAATTTCATTTTTTTTTTTGCAAACTAGAAAGCAAGAATATTATTGTTATTAGAAAATGTTTATGGCCATTTATCAATAACGAACAAGAAATCAAGCTGAGATACTATGATTATATTCAATGGAAAGCCGTAATTGAAATGTTTTGATTGATTAAATACAAACTAGGATATATTTTGCAACCAGATAGAACTTGGAAGATTGTTTTGTTTTGTTGGACACACAAATTGGTGTAAGGCCTGCTTCTTGAAAAACCAAGGAACTCCCTCTTATTATAGGAGGAAGTTCTTTCATTTCATCCACGTCGCAATCGAAGCTTGGATGCCCAGAGCAATGCACCATGCGCAATGCAAACTGCAATAAATTCCAGCTTAATCCACACTGGAGCTGTACAACTGCACAAAATAACTCAGAAAGTTACTTTTTAAGCATATCCTAAAAAATAATTAACAAGATTTTTTCAACCTCGGACGATCGGTCCGGTTCCATGAAAATTTCCTACCGGCCGTTAGGGTAAATTGGGAAGCGCTTATATTGGGCGGTCTAGAAGTTCAGCGTCTTAGGGTTCGTGCTCTATTTAGAAGAAATTTTTTTATAAATACATTATAGTTGGGGATCGAATCATGAATATCTAAAATAGTGATTAGTCGCCTTACACTATAACGCCAGAGGCCTAAGCATATCCTAGTTTCATCAATAAATATACTGATATCGGTACACATGCATGGAAGTTAATAAGATATTAAAGATTCATCGGTTTATAAGCCCATGCAGTATTCTATAAAGGCTGATTGCGGAAACATCGAGTTAACTTGTCATTCAGCTTACGTTATCAATTGTAATTTGTGTATCTTAAGATAGTTTTGTACGAGTTCTTGTTAGACTCCTATATTTATTCCAGTAATTCTAGATAGTTAGAATCTAGTCCGATATAATGTTTTTTTATAAATAAAAAAATATTAATTTAATATAAATATAAAAAAGAAAACATAAAATTTAATATGAAAATAAAAAATGAAAGAATATAATTAGATTTAAACACCTTCAATCAACTTAAAAATTATATTAAAAAATTATAATAGATTCTTATAAGTTAAGAAATTAATTTAATATAAAAATAAATAGAAAGGATATAATTGTATTTAAATATTTTTTTATAATGATTTAAAAATTTAAAAAATATTAAAAGAAAAAATTCTTGTGGATTAGATTTTAGTCATTTAGCGGTGTCTGTACGCATTTCTTTCCCTTTGCTTAGTTTCTCTTGGTCGAAGCGGAATGCCATGGATTTTGCCCATTTGTCTAATGGGAAAATCAAAACAATAAATACGTAGATTACATCTGTACAAATTGCTGTATATATATATTTTTAAATATGTCATGGCTTATTCCATTTTGAACTGCAGTCTAATCTAACATTTATTATCACCCTTTCAGGAACTTTGTTCCGGTTCTGGGAGGAGGCCTTCTCAGTTCTACGACATTCTTAATCAAGCTCGAATGGCATCATAGACTCGAATGTGAACAAAGCTTCTACACACGTCTTTGACAGTTTAGAAATTTGCTTCAAGTCCTCCACGCATATCTGTTTCATTTGTGAAAACTTCGACTAAGCCCTTCATTTTGTAATCAACAGAAAACTCACAACAATTTTTTTTTCTTTCATGTGAAAATTTACTCGCACAAACAAGGGGATTCGAGTAAAACTTATTATCTTTTCTTTAACCTTGTCGCCATGCTTAAATTCATTGGTCGATGATAACATGCACATGTGCTTTTCAAATAGAAAGGCAGGGCATGGACTTCTACAGAAGGGAAAAAGACAGCTAATTTCCAAAACCAGCCTGACAAAAGCGGTGGATTGGGCTGGCACAAGTAAACGAAGTTAATGTTGAGGACAAGACTGCCAATGGCAGGGAGGAAGCATAAAGGAAGAGAGAGAGGTTGTGGAAAGCTGTCTTCCACTCAGCCAGCCAGCCATAAGGCGTGCCCACCCTGCCGGATAGCCACCTCGCCATCCTGTCCTTATTCACTCAGTGCTGTCGTTCCCATCCCATAAAGCTATTATTATTAGTAGTGGGTTGGTTCGTACCATAGCAGTTTGTGGTGTGTACGGAACGGGGACGGATGCAGTACGTAGCCGATGTAGCCAAATCCTGGCAAAAGTTCCAAATCAAGTGGCAGGCCCCAAGCGTGTAGGAGACCACTCCCTCTCGCTGCTGCTGCCGTATGCTGGTAGGTTTGTATGTACGTAGATAGGTATGTAATGTTATACAGCTGTGTCTTTGGTAAGATATATCTTCATTTGTTTTGGTTTTTATTTTTTTATTTTTACTAGATTATTAAAGGAACGTTATCTTTTTATTAGAAGTATACTTTATTAATTTTTATTTTAAATTTATTCTTTTAAATACACCAAATCGATTAATACTCTTCAACTATTTAATAATAATAATAATATCTCAGATATAGTCAAATTGATCCTAAATTTACAGAGAGATGAAGGATTAATTTCCAATAAAATTGAAAGAAAATTTCATCACATATGGTAGTCTCTTCAATTTTTTAATTTATCTTTTTATAAATAGTCATGAGACCGGTTGTATGAAACACTTAGTATTAACGTGCAATCTTCGATAGAAAGAATAAAAAAAAATAGCCTCCAAGAGTAGGGTGTTTTATTAAACCCTTCAATGATAGATAATACATCTAGGGTTTGAAAGCTAATTGCGATATATTATTAGGGATTTTTCTCCTTAATTAATAGCGGATTTGAGAACGTTGACTATTATGATGGGTCTCCACATGCGCTAATCCTGATTTACTTGGGTGGTTAGTGAAACATTTTCGGTCTGATTTAACCTAATGACTACTCCTAAAATTAATCGGGTCAAAAACTTAAATACCTAATATCAATTAACAACAACAATAATAAAAATCTTAACTAGGCAGATGACCGTAACATAGTTCTTGCTATCTATTTTTTTTTTATAAAAGGGTACTCTTGTCATCTCATAATAAGAATACTTAATGTAAGAATACTTGATGTTTGTTAGATGGACTCTTGAAAAGCTTATATATGCACATGCAATTGAGTACATTGTTAAACTTTTAAAGGCAAGTGAGTGATCATTAAAGAACTGATCACTTGTAGTAAATGGGAGCAAATTTCACATGATAAATTTCATCGTTAACCAAGAACTTGAATTAAATTTATACGTACTAGAGATTAATTAAGAAGAGCTCTCAACTTGATGTCTCCATGTCGACAATGATCCTCCCTTAATCCTTCTCGACAAGCTTCTAGTCTTTAGAAGTATTGAAGCTTTCCAAACTTGACTTGCCTATGACTCTTGTTCGATTTAGATCCGATCTGAGCCATCGAACTAACATTCTATATATTAACATGTGCATCACCGCCAACATTTGTTGAATCAAGAGTTATCTACTCAACAATCATTTAATTTGTCAATAATTCTCTCTATAACTTCTTTAACATGCTATGAGTTCTTGTTTCTGAGTTTTTCATTTGCCAAGGACCCCTGAATTTAGTTGAGCTTCTTCCACATTTGCCAAGCATCTCTTGGACTTCTTTCTTGGTCGATTATCTAGTCATCTTAAACCCGCACTTAATCTTCCAAATTGCACTTGTAATCCCCTTTATCAAGTTCTTGTGTCTAGCCTCCTGACACTCATTAGGATAACATAAATTAAATCTAACTTAAAATTTTTACTAATTAGATCAAAGTCAATCCTATCAACAATTTATTACTTAGGATATGATTGTGTCAATAATATCTCCTTAATTTATAAATCAAAAAATTAATTGAGGTTAGCATGGAGTTTGTGCGATAAGATCCTTAGTATAGCAAAACACACACTCACTCACTCACACTCTCTCTCTCTCTCTCTCTCTCTCTCTCTCTCTATATATATATATATATACTTGACGCCTAATTTGAATGCCCACTATGAGCAACCCTCGCAGCCAAAAAGCTCCAGGCGTCTCTCCAGACGTCTGGATGTGAGAGCGATCATGTTGGGCTCCCAAATTGGGTGGTCAATAATCAAACCTATATATATATATATATATATATATATATATATATATCCGGCCTATCATCTCGCGAGTGACACACTAATGTGGCATCAACATCTCAATTTTTTTTTATCTCTCTTCGTCTTCCCACCACTTAAAACCTTTAACATACTTTTTCAAATCTAATTTCCCTCTCTCAGTTGCTCTCTCGGTCAGATGATCTCACTCCTTCCTTTGTTGTCGTCTTTCGTTGCTCTCGATCCTGCCAACAACACCCATTCTTCTTATCCGCCGCAAGCTTCTTCTCGAACGGGGCGGAAGCTCTCCCCAAACTACTAGCGTAAATAAAGCCAGCGTTACTGCTCCTATCCCTCCATTCTCGATTGTAATCCCTTCCTCTAGTATCTATTTTTCTCTCTGTACAATATTTAATCCATTGATATCTTAATATTCTACTTTGTGAATTTTTAATTAGGATTTAGGGCTCTACTACACAGTAACTGCTACAACATACAACTCTTACTACACAATAGCTGCACACGTTGTATAACTATTATTGTTAGGATCAAAGGAATTTAAATATCTTCATAATAGTATAATATTCTCCACTTTGAGCCTATGCCTTTATGGTTTTATTTTTGGGCTTTACCCAAAAAATCTTATACTAATGGAGATATCATTACCTTATAAGCCCATGATCTTTCCCATTTATTTTTAATGTCAGACTTTGTTTATTGCAACCCCAGCAATCCATCAATCTCCCCTCAAATGAAGGATCAGAGGGCCGCCTCTCAAATGGGAAACCTATTCATTTGATATCCGATCATTGATCCACTAGGTCTTCCTGCCTCTCAGTCTACCCTACCTACTAGGACTTTCTTGTTTAGTCGTAACTAAGGCTTTTCTACCTAGCTATCCACCAAGACTTCCTGGCTGATATCTGCTCCTCTTGATCTATACATGGGAGCCCCGACTTTTTTATTTGAGGTTAATATTCAACTCACATGGTTCAATTAGACTACAGCTTTGGTGCATAGTTGACGATTAGACCTTCTGATAGTCTGGGCTCTAATACCAATTGTTAAGATTTCAAAGAATTTAGATATATTTATAATGATATGATATTGTCTACTTTGAACTTAAGTCCTCATGATTTTATTTTTGATCTTTACCCAAAAGACCTCATACCAATGGAGATATCTTTTCCTTATAAGCTCATGATCTTTCCCATGTGTTTTCAATGTGGGACTTTGTTTTCAACCTTACAACTTCAATAGTTACTAAACATGCATAGTAGCAGCTATACTAGTAACTGCTATACGTTGTAGCAGCTGCTCAATAGTATCTATGCTAGGGGTGATGTTATGAACATACTTTTCCTCGCTCCCATCAGCGTCCTCTACTCATGACACTTGAGGCATGTTCTCACCAATTTTTCTCATTTAGAGTTGTGTGAAGTAGGTGTATTTCTCTTCAAATAGGAGAAAAGAAGCCTTATAGCAATGGTTATAGCTCTAATAGAATGAAACTACTGTGTTTGGGGTTTATTGTAAAAAACTTATAAAACATCATTTCTTACATTTGATTCAATGATAAGTCATTTCATTTTAAGTTGTAAATCACTCTAATTCAAATATGTTGTTTATACAAGATTCTATCTATTGTTTTTAATATAGGAGAAAATATATGTTGTTTTTGTTGGATGTTTGCCACGTGTTTATGACACCTAGACAAAAGCATCTAATCAAGTTAATGGCATTAAGGGCACAATACACTAGTCTTTCAAGAGTAAAGAGGCGACAAAAAGAACTTTTGAATACACATGGCTAAAAATTATACACCTACTCCCTTTACATCAAAATGAAAAGAAAGTCCATGAGAAACTTCAAATTCAATATCAAGTTCAAATTTAGAGAGAATGAAACTATCGAAGACTGAAAATTAACTAAATTGAAAGATGCATTGGAGGAGTTAAAGCAACAGTTAGATTCTTTACAAATTAGTGATGAAGATTAGATATGTTATTTCAAGTTGTTGTGTTTATAGGTCTTGTTAAATTCTTTTCTGCCTTAAACTCTTCAACATGTTAAGCATATTGATAGGGCAATGCACTATACTACTATTTCAAATGGTTGTGTTTATAGTTTTTGTTGTCATTGTTTTTATTCTAGAAATCTAGTTCGCTACATTTTACTTTGTTGAGTATAACTACAACATGAAATCGAAAGTATATTCCATGTTGTAGCTTCTACTGGATAGTAACTGCAACAACGTAAGAGAGAAAGTAGCTGCTACACGTTATAGCAACTACTCGATACTAGCTACTACATGTTGTATTGGCTAGTTGTGAGTAGTTGCTGCAATATGAAAGTGATAGTAGCTGCTATACGTTGTAGCATCTACTATCGAATATTTGCTATGTATACCAATGACTCTCGACTAGCGCGTTATATTAGCTACTATCGACTACCTGAAAATATTGACTAATCAGTCAACCACTGCTAAGTTCACTGGGTCCTGGGCACTTGTACGCTCTTGGGTGCCTGTATGCTCTCGGGTGCTCGGGGCTCTGGGTGACTGTATACTTGAGGGTGCCTGGCTCCATGGCGCCTGGACTCCTTCCAGCCTCATTGGAGCACTTTTCATCTAGCCTTCAACTTGGATTTTTGCACCCAAAATGATAGCATTGGTAAATATAGAAATGTGTACGAATGCATTCGATAGCTCAGGCTGTCCGATCTTGCTTTTTATATTTCGATCAAAAACTCTAGGTTAGACCAACACCTACTGCTTCCTCTTCTGGGGGGCGCATCATCACCTACTCCTCTCAGAAGAGTTTATCTTTTGCCAACCCCCGGTTAGACTTTTGCTTAGCCTCAGATGTCGATTTCGAAACTCGCAACGTCCCAACTTCATCCCATCTCGATTCCAATCTATTGTCCTCGATGTTGGGGCAATCGGCCCTGAGATGATCTGGAGGATCGTGATATTTTGATGTATGGGCAATATGGTTAAGTTAGGATATGTGATGTTCTCATATATGTACATGAGTGTGCAGGTGTATAGGTACACATGGACTTGGTTGATGTCTTCAGGTGAAGGATGGCATGGAGGCAAGCTGGAGGTTTGCGTGTGCATCCGAGGGACGAGGGCCGAAGATGAAGAAGGCGTGAAGGCAACAGTCAAGACTGCTGGTAAAGAGTCAACTGAGGTGTGAGGGTCTGAGTATGAGTGTTTGTACTCAAGGGCTAAGCCATGAGGGGTTGAGTGCGGAGCGACTTGTACTCAGGAGTGAAACCCTAGGCTTAGGTGTGTACCAGTCGACTGGCCCATTGGCAGTCGATTGGTATAGGCTGAAACAGGCTGACAGATTCGAACGTTGTGATGTAATGGCCGAATCTGAGTGGGACCAGTCGACTGTGCCAGGGGTAGTCGACTGGTAGCAACTGTTTCAGATTCGTGCCCTATTTAAAGGGGCTCGTTTCCTACTAGCTCGTTTGACGAAACTCGCTTGGGTAAAGTGAGTTAGTAGTTTATTGTGATCAGAGAGCGTCCGAAGTGTTGTGGCGAGGTTTCTCTACCCACATGGAGCGACAGATCTAGCCGGAGGTTATCCGGGGGTTGATCCACCGACGGATTCTTGGATTAGTCACCCGTCCGGGGTGGATACCAAGTAAATCAGGTTGTTAGCATTGTTTGTTTTACTTTGCATATTATTGTTTCCGTTGCGCTAACGACTTTGTAGAGAAACGAACGACAAAGTGCTATTCACCCTCCTGTAGCACACCGAAAACGATCCATCAATTGGTATCAGAGCGAAGGACCGCTCTTGATCGGACTAACCGCCGAGGGAGCACACGCTAGAGGAAGAGGAATGATGGAAAACAAACTTGGGGAAGATATAAACTCACCACCACCATACGAGCATGAAGATTTTGAGTATTGGAAAGCTAGAATGAAGATGTGGCTCGGCATGGATTGGGAGTGCGTAATGGTGCTAGAGGAACCATTTGAGACCCCTAAGGACAAGCATGGAAAGAAGCTCCGCCTAGGTATTGGACCAAGGAGCAACAAGAACAAGCAAGAGCCAATGAGAAGGTAATCAATATTTTGGTTAATATTTTGCCTACTAATATTTTGGGTGATGTAGGGAATTATAAAAATGCATATGAGTTGTGGAATAAATTGGAAAAGTGTCGTGAGAACCCTACACAAACTCAAGAAGTGGAGGAATCGAGTGAAAAAGAATCCACCTCATCCGAAGAAGAGGAAGAAGTATCAACATCAAGGGTTGAGGGGGAGGAGAGACCCTTATCCCCACAAGAGCAAGAAAAGACTTTCACCTCCATCAAAGCTAAATCAAAAGAATATATCATATGCTTTGGTTGCAATAAAAAGGGACACTACAAGGATAAGTGCCCACTAGATAAAAAGAAGGTAATTCCTAAGCCCAAATCCATTCAATTTAAATCTAAAATGGGTTGTAGGAATGAGGAAGCTCAAAACAAAAGAAGGAGAATTCGATGCTTTACATGCGGGGAGCTAGGGCATTATCATACAAAATGCCCAAGAAGTGGAGAACTCAAGAAGATGGAGCATTTTAGGAAATGGGAGAAAGAAGAAAGGAAAAGAATCCCTCATTAAGAGGGAGCCCCAAGGGTAAAGGAGGTAACCTTTAACTCTACTTATGCTTCAAACTCTTCCATGAATGCTCAAAATACTTGTACGAATGATTGAGTTAGTAACAATTGCTTGCCCATGCGTGTTTTTGGTTTTAAATATAATGATAGGAATAGAAACACTTTTGTGTGCCAAAACACCAAAATTTCTATGTTTCATGATAAATCTAGAAATTCTAGGGATAAGGACCAAGGCATACACCCTAAGAGAGGGGGAACAATGCCTAGAAAAATAGGTAGCCTAGAGATGATAAAATTAGGTCTAGTGATCCTAAGGTTAGGAAGTTAGAAAAGGAAAATCAAGCCTTAAGAGCAAAACTTGATAAGTTAGAAAGAAACCTAGGTAGAGGCGTTCCAGGGTCCAAGAGATTGAACATGATATCAAAGGACCAAAATCATAGGGATGATAGGGCGGGTCTAGGATACCACCCTAGGAGGGCTAATGTTGATAGAATGTCATATTCAAGGATGCCCTACAACTATGGTAGAGAAAAAGTCAAAAATGGCAAGGAAACACCATTTAAAGAAAAGAAAAGAAATTGACCAAGAGAAAGGTCTATAGGGTTAAGAGAGTGATGGTGGAAGGTCAAGAAGCACCGGAGAAGCACCGGTGTGGTCTTGCCTTTGTAGAAGAGTTACCTAGGGAGGTAATTAGGGCTAGGAGCTCAAGGGAGAGCTCTGGAAGCTAAAATGGGTTCCATGATCAATGGATCTCAGGTGGTTTCCTTCTAGGAGATTGAAGAAGGACTATAGAGTGTGCCAAGAGGTTCAAAAGGCTAATGTTAGTCTTAATCCTAGAGAATTGGCACACTAAAGGGAGAATTATGGAGTAAAAGGTGAAATTGGAACTTTAATTGAGAAAAATTGGGTCTAATGCCTAATTACCATATAAATTGATGCTAAGAATGGATTATGAATGAGTATGGGAATGAGCATCAAGGTGAGGGTAAAATTAGAACTTTTGGGAAAGCTGTCATGATACAATTTAAAGAAACTTGAAGTTTGTACCAATCTTGGAAGTTGGGATAATTTTGATTGAAATTATATTTTTCCCTAATAGACTTAGGATCCACAAATCCATTCATGAAATTTCATAATTTTTGAGAATTTGTGAAATTAGTTAGACATTTTTAAAGTTTAGATTGGAAATCTGAAAATCAGAAAATCAGACACCAGTCGACTGCCCCAGGGGCAGTCAACTGATAAAACCCAAAGAATGTAATTACACTCTGGCTCAGTCGACTACCCCAGGGGCAGTCGACTGGTACGCGGGATTTATAAAAGGAAAAGGCACGCCGGGGGAAGCCAAACTCTAGGGTTTTGGTGACTTCCCCGGCGTTCATCTCCTCTCCCAGGTTCCTCCTTCGTCCTTAGGCCCTTCCAAGCCCTAAAATCGGTCTCTAAGTCATCCCCTAACCCCGATCTATCTCTAGGGTTTGTTAAAACCTCTTCTGTCCAAGCCATACTCTTAAAATCAAATCACCATGAGGAGAATGAAAAGGTATTGCGTTTTAAGGTTTATTTTTCTAGGTTAAATCATGTTTTGGCACTAACATTATATTTTTGTGCGTGTTCTTTGATGTTTTTCCTTTTTGGGGGGTTGTCTTGACATGCATGTGTATGTGTGGTGTTTTAGGATGACCTCTAAGAGATCTAGGGGTGAAGGGTCATCACAACAGAGTCAGGGAGAGTCCAGGTTTAGGTCCCTGGAATGTAGGAAACGATTTGAAGAAAATGAATTCGTGGTAATGAATTGCAGATACCTAAATAAGACTTTCTTTCAAGAAAAGTCACCTCAGTTAGCTGAATTGATCACTCATTTTCAGCTGGATCAGCTGGTTTACTACCAGCATGACATAGATATTGACTTATGTACAGAGTTTTATACAAATTTGACCTGTATTGACTCAGATAGCGATCTGTATGAGTCTCAAGTTGCTGGTGTTCCTATCCCTTTCTCTGTCATGGGTTTAGCTGGGTTCCTATAGTGTAGAGCGTCTAATAATGCATCTGTTTACTTTCCCACTGTTGTTGAACCATTAGAGTTTCCTGGAGTCACCATTGATCAGATACATATGCATTATTTCAGAAGACATAGGAATGACTCGGAGCGTCTTTTTGATGCTAAACCCATGAGACCGTTTAGCCATGTCTTGTATAAGGTCGTCATCGAGTGCATTTTGCCTATTGCCACCAAGGGGTGGTCCAAGATCAGACTCCCACATTTGGTGATGATGTATGATTTGGAGAGGAGGTTGGATATCGATGTCTCCCTACAGGTCTTTCGTGCGATTTGTCATTCTTCCCATAGTGTTAATGGGAAGATATATATGCCTTTCTGCCACATCCTGACCAAGTTTTTTCATTTACGTTTTGGCATCCGTGTGGGTAGTGGTCAGGTCAGGCACCTGTCAAAGGACTATGATTAGATTGGCACACGCCAACTGTCCTTGGCAGGTATTGAGTGTAGACAGGGGACATTTGTTTGGAGGGAGCGCCCGGAGGCCGCTGACGCAGATGAGGAGCCCGCCGAGCTGGTCACACGTGCAGAGTTCACCCAGCTTCGATCAGACGTCCACGAGCTCCGTGAGGATGTTCACACCATCCAGGGGGTGTCCAGAGCCTCCAGTAGAGCCAGATAGCGACTCAGAGGGAGGTGCAAGGCCTCACAGAGTTTTGCTAGGGATTCATGACCAGACAGGAGGACATGTATGGGATGATGCAGCAGTGACATCTAGCGTATCAGGGTCCTCCTCCTCCTCCAGGCGACGAGATGTAGTCAGTTTGACTTGGTAGTTTCAGTGTTGAGAGTGGTATCATTAGTTGATGTATTATACCTCTCAAACACTTTCTAGTTTGCTGATTGTATTTATTTGGATGACTTCAGGGCATTGGCCCTAGATACTCTTTCAGGCCTTATGTCATGGCCATTTCTGTGTTTCTTGTATGAAACACCTAGGTATTACTCTATTTTGTAGATTTATGACATGTGACTTGCTTTATTATTTTTCTATTAGCTTATTGAAATTTTACCATGACTAGATGCTGTTTTGAAACTGCTTGAAAATTTTTAGGTGTTAATGGATGTTGCTTTTGTGATCCTTGTATATGTTTTCATGATATGATTTTGAAATTTTATGTTGTTATATTATCTAATATGGTTTGGTTGGAAATCAAATAATGGTTTTATATATAGAAGGGATGATCATTTGGACTCAAGAGAAAATGAGGGGGAGCTCTTGTCAAAATAAAAATATATAGATATGAAAAAGGAAAGTTTGGGGAATCAATTTAAATGTCAAATGGAGTTGATAGAAAGTGGAAAATATAGGATCCCATAATTAGAATTCAATGTTGATACAATGTTGGCATTATTTGAGAATTTTTGAGTTTGTACCAAAAGTCAAACGCGGTTGATGTTTTTCATGAACCAAATTTTTCTAGGGTAGGGAATACCTTAACAATCGTGCTGGCAAAGTTTCACATTTTTTTGAATTTTCTGGAATTTTTTATGCGTTTCTGAATTTCGGCTGGAAATTCTGAAATTGACGTATCAGTCGACTGCCCTGGGGGCAGTCGACTGGTAGTGTGGGCAGATTGTGGATGTGTGATTTCGGAGGGGTTTTTCAGAAATCTGGTTAAGTTCTATTTGGCACCTAGGGTAGAGTTGCTTGAGGCAATCTTTTGATGGTGTCAAAGGGGGAGAACTTGGGTGTTAAGTTAGGTTTGGGTTGAAACTTAACATTGATACTGTGGAATTCAGTTTTGGGAAAACTTAACTTTGGAATTAGCAATAAGAATTGAAATTTGGGAGAAAGCATAGGTTAAGGGGGAGGTTGTCTCTGGTGTATTATGCTTTAATTTTTCAATTACTTTTGCTACTATCATTGCTATATGTTTACCAAACTTAACATGTTGCCACATATCAAAAAGGGGGAGATTGTTGGGGCAATCGTCCCTGACATGATCTGTAGGATCATGATATTTTGATGTATGGGCAATATGGTTAAGTTAGGATGTGTGATGTTCTCATATATGTACATGAGTGTGCAGGTGTACAGGTACACATGGACTTGGTTGATGTCTTCAGGTGAAGGATGGCATGGAGGCAAGCTGGAGGCTTGCGTGGCATCTGAGGGACCGCTGGATAGCAGAGATGATGAGTTGAGGGACGCGGACTTCGAGGCGTACGTGAAGGGTGGCATGGAGGCAAGCTGGAGGTTTGCGTGTGCATCCGAGGGACGAGGACGAGGCCGAAGATGAAGAGGGCGTCAAGGCAATAGTCAAGTGTAACGACCCGGCCCGTCTACCGGCCCATTTACCGGACCATTTACCGGTCCTCACGACCGTCGTACCATCGACCATCGACCGTGTCGTTACTCATACTAGGTCTTCCCACCCCTGGGTGTGGATTTTTGCCTTCCCAGGATTCGAACCCTAGACCCAGGCTTAAATCTAGTTCTTTATGAATCCTGAATACCAATTGAGCCCCTTTTTATTGTAACGACCCGGCCCGTCTACCGGCCCATTTACCGCCCATTTACCGGTCCTCACGACCGTCGTACCGTCGTACCGTCGACCATCGACCGTGTCGTTACTCATACTAGGTCTTCCCACCCCTGGGTGTGGATTTTTGCCTTCCCAGGATTCGAACCCTAGACCCAGGCTTAAATCTAGTTCTTTATGAATCCTAAATACCAATTGAGCGCCTTTTTATTGTAACGACCCGGCCCGTCTACCGACCCATTTACTGGCCATTTACCGGTCCTCACGACCGTCGTACCGTCGACCATCGACCGTGTCGTTACTCATACTAGGTCTTCCCACCCCTGGGTGTGAATTTTTGCCTTCCTAGGATTCGAACCCTAGACCCAGGCTTAAATCTAGTTCTTCAATTGGTATTCAGGATTCATAAAGAACTAGATTTAAGCCTGGGTCTAGGTTTCGAATCCTGGGAAGGCAAAAATCCACACCCAGGGGTGGGATGACCTAGTATGAGTAACGACACGGTCGATGGTCGATGGTCGATGGTCGACGGTACGACGGTACGACGGTCGTGAGGACCGGTAAATGTGCCGGTAAATGGGCCGGTAGACGGCCGGGTCGTTACATATTATTTTCATGAAAATCTTATTTAAGGAAATATACTCTATAGGAAACAATTTTCCTAATTAATTTTCGAGACAATAATATATAAGAGCATCACCTCATAAATCAAATAAGGAAATTATCGTTTGGAATCACCTCAAAAATTTTCAAGATTTGATCACATATTTTATTTATGGAAAATTAATATCGATAACTTAATTTGGACGGCTCCCCGAGGCTCAATCCAAATTAAACATTTGACAGCTTAAATTCAATTTAGGAAATTTAATTATAACAACTAACTTTAAATTGGACGGCTCCCCGAGGCTCAATCCAAAATAAAGAATTTTGTAAATAATTTAATTTCCAATTATAATTTTAAATGCCAATTAATATTCCCATAATTTCTAGACTTTCTTGAAAGAAAGTGTCCAAAATTACGAGCTTTCCATAAATGGAAAGTTTCCAAAAATAAAAGGTTTTCAGAATAATTGTAAGTTTCTAGTACAAAGAAAACTTACGTTTTTCCAAAATTAGAAAATTTTCAAAATAGGAAATTTCCAAAATGGAAAGTTTTCACAAATATCATAAAATTTCAGAAACAGAGATATTTCAAAAGTTTGTGAAATTTCATGAGGATTTCCAAACTTTGAAATTCATAAATCGAAAATTTACCATAATTGGAAAGTTTCCATAATTGAAAATTTTCCAAAATTGAGATCATGATAAAGCTTTCAGCAAAACAATTATATGATTATGTCGAACACAAACCTCAGTTTTGATACCACTGTTGGGACCGGGTGCATGTTGACATGGATGCGGGTTTGTAATTTCTAAATTAATTACGTGCAACGGAAGGTTTAGCATAAAGAATTTCTCTAAATTATTTAACCACACATCTAAGCTTGCAAGTTTATCTTGTATAGACATGATCATATATTTGAAATTTTGCAGAAACATAAACTAATTCATGTATTACCTCGCGTAACTCGAAGGAAGGAACAAGATCCAACCGTAAGCGTCCCTTAGAAGCTCCGCCTCTATTCGCATCCACGCCGAGTATCTTCGGGATGACTTCGCAAAGCCACGAGTTTCGTGTTCTCGAGAACTACTAGATTCTCCGAGAACGCGACGAGAAAAACCAAGAGTGAAGTCGGAAGACTAACCACGAAAGGATGGCCGGAATCAAAATTTCAGCGAAGCAAAAGAAGAGGCTTGCGACAAAAAGATCCTTGCGGCAAACTCTAATTCCGGTAGCACCTTCTTCCGGCCAAGAGATGGCCGGAGCTTCCTTCTCCGACAGCAGGTGGTGGTTGGCAGGGAAAGGGCAGGGGTGGCCGGCTGGTGCTCCTCCTTGGGGCTAGTTGGCGCACGATAAGAAGGGGAGAAGAGAAGGAGAGAAAGAGAGGGAGAGAGCCTATGCCTTCATCTCTTTGATTATTACCCAAGCCTTGCCTTGGGTCCTTTATATAGTGGCCTCTCAACCGTCAAGCCTCTCAAATATGGAATAACTTATTCCATCATGCCAAGTTTGATTTTATATCATGGTTAAAATCATATTTTAATTCATGATAAAAAATCAATCAAGTCTCTTCTCTCCTATGAAATAAATTTCTTTATCATGGTAAATCAATCCATGATTGATTTTATAAAATAAACCAATCTATGGTTCATTTTAATTTCCATGAAAAATAAACCAACCCTTGGTTTATTATATAAAAATTATATCATCCATAATTTTATAAAACAAACCACACTTGGTTTATTTTATAAATTGAACCAAAAACTTGGTTCTATCCCTTTGTTGTGGCCGGCCAAGCAAAGAGGATGGAGGCCCTCTTTGGCCGGCCCATCCAAGCCACGCCCCAATGAATTAAACTTATTTAATTCATCTATTAAGTTTTCAAAAGACTTAGCCATTTTAAGCTTCCGATGCGTCTCTGAAAAATTTAGATTCGACTTATCGTTTGGCCCAACCAAACCTAATCTCTCTTGATTGGAAAATCCAATTTTCAACTCGTTTTAAATCCCTCGGATTACTCATAGTGCGTGTGACTAAATAGGCTTTCGATTTATGTTGGCCGTCTATAATTAATCAATTAATTATAGAACGATCACGAGTGGCACCTAGTAGTACATCATGATCCCCAATTAATCGAAAGATCAACGGTTGACCTCAGAAATAATTCTGAAACCCTTCAGCAGCTATAATGAATCGTGCCCATTCCCTTCACCATCTTATACCCACTTGGTTCAGGACATGGTCTATGTGTGTCAGTCCCCACTAGGCTGACTACGTCACACCTAGCCCAAGTAACATTTTCTCGTCCTACGGATTCTAATTACTCTCATGTATTTAAGAGATTCATACTCTGAACATGTCATGCTCTGGCCAGAGGCTTCGAGTAACAATCCGACAATAGGCCTCGGGTATATATCTCCTCGCAAGGAGTGGTGAATCCTTTGTAGTCTGTTCAAACATCTTCGGGCACTTCGGCTTATACCCATTCATCCTGGGTCCACACCTCCTTGGAGATGCTTGCTTAAGATGTCAAAGTATAAGTCTCCATGACCAAGATGACTTGAATGCCGCAAGTCAAAGGAACATCGCACTTAAGCTGCAGTAAGAACTTCACTGACATATCTATATGTAGACTACCATATGATGTTTTACAGCCAATCACTCCAATGAACTAGTTCCCTTAACTAGCATTCATGTTTATCTCCGGACATCTCAATGTCACCAGCTAGTGAGAATCAGCTGATTAGAGAATAACCCATCCTAGTTTCAACAGAATTGATAGTGTCCGTATTTATCAATTCATCGACTAGGGACAATTTCAATACTTCACAATTGCACATGTAGAGATAATCACTAGTTGTGAATGCATCATAAATTCTCTCATGCTGTGAATTATATTGCGGACATTCAGTAAATGAGTTTAAGATCTCAATCAAATACATAAACATGTATACTCAAATAGTGAATATTCATTTATTAGAATAAATGATTACAATCATAAGGCGATTGCCTTAGGACACTTCTCTCATATCACTAACAAATTCTAGGTCAAACCGATGCCTATGTTCCCTTCCCGGGGATTGCGCCTTTCACCTACTCCTCTCAGGAGAAGTTTTGCCAACCGACCCATCGGTTGTACTTTTACCCAGCTTCACTCACCAGGACTTTTGCCCAATCTTATGACTAGGACTTCGTGCCCAGTCCACGATCAAGACTTATTGCCCAACCCTATGTCAGGACTTCGGTGCCCAGCCCTAGGCCAGGACTTATTGCCCAATTCCTCGAATCAAGACTTCGTGCCCAACCCTCGGTCAGGTTTTCGGTGCCCAGCCCGCGGCCAGGACTTAGTGCCCAATCGATGAATAGGACTTAGTGCACAATTCTTCGAACCATGACTTATTGCCTTGGTTAACTAGGACTTTCCTTCACTTTGGTATTGTTTTCTTGACTAACCCTTCCTTTTGTTCAATGTATCACTAACTTAAGCATATTGTTAAACATTGAAACACTCGAGGAGGACATCACTGATGCTTCTTGCACCATCAAATTTATCCTTGGAGATTAAATGGACTATGGAATGTGCCAAAGGATTTGGAAGACCCATTTGAGTTTTAATCCTAGGGATTTGGCACATAAAAAGGAAGTTTTATGGATAAAAAGATGAAAATAGAGTCATATTATGTGAAAAGTAGTTTCTAATGTGTAAATTCCATATAAATCAGTGCTAGGGATGCATTGAGGTTGAGGATGAGATGACACATCAAAAAGAGATCAAAACTAAGACTTTAGGCCAAGGATAATTTGAATAAATTAGATAGGTTTGAATTTTTATGTCAATCTCGGGATTGGGGATAGATTTATTCAAGAACATATTTTTTCCAAGGAGACATAGGTACCACAAATCTCTCAATGAAATTTCAGATTGTTTGGAGATATGTGGAATTAATTATGCATTTCTGAAATTAGGACTGAAAAGCTAAAATTAGAGTACCAGTCGACTGGTTCAGGATCAGTCGACTGGTCTAGTGTAAATCAGAAACTAAGAATTCAAAATTACTAGTCAACTACCCCTGGGGCAGTCAACTAATCTTTTTGTTCAGTTCTCAGTCGACTGACCCTGGGGCAGTTGACTGATCCGCAAGGGTTTTAAAAGAAACAAGCCGCACGGGGGGTGGTCGAACCTAGGGTTTCAGTGCCACCCCCTACGAGTTCTTCTCTCCCTCAACCTCCCCTCTTGCTCTAGGCTTTCCTAAAGCCCTAAGATCACCTTCAAAGCCTCCCTCTACCTCAGATCTAAGTCTAGGGTTGAAAGAACCTCTCTTCTCAAGTTAATCTTCATCAATCTCCACCATGCAACAAAGGGAGAAACGGTAATGAAGTATTTGCTCTATTTTTCCCATTTAATTCATGATTCATAACAAACCCTCTACCTATGACATGTTTTCTTTGTTATTTTCCTTGATTGGGTCATGGTTGGTACATGCATGGGTAATTGCATTTTAGGGCTATTCAAAAGAGAAGAATTGGTGAGGGTAGTTCACAACAGGCTGCCGTAGATCCTGCGGTCCCTCGGTTCCATTATGAGGAATGCCGACAGAGATTTGTCGATAATGAGTTTGTATTAATGAATTATAGATATCTAAATAGGTCATACTTCCAAGAAAAAACCCCCAGATTGCTGAAATGATCACATATTTTGGTCTAGAGCAGCTAGTATATTGTCAGCACCCTGTTAACCTGGACGTGTGCAAGGAATTTTACGCCAATCTTACATGCGTGGGTCCCGATGATGGGACCTATGAGTCCATGGTGACACGTGTCACCATTCCCTTTTCAGCTACACTTTTATGTTCATTTTTAGGGTGTAGGGCTTTCAACCATGCATTTACATATTTTCCAAAAGTCATCGAGCCTTTTACCTTTCCCAATGTAACCATAGACCAAATCCATCTCCATTATTTTTCAAGACATCGATGTTGACCCAGTGTATTTTTGAGGCTAAGAACATGACACCTTTTAGCAATATATTGTATAAAATTGTCTTAGATTGCATATTACCTATTGTCACCAAGGGGAGGTCGAAGATTCGGCTTCCTCACTTGGTAATCATGTATGCATTAGAAAGGAGACTAGATATCGACATCACCTTGCATGTCTTCACATACATTGTCCATTTTTCTCATAGTGTCAATGCCAAGATCTACATACCTTTCGGTCATGTTTTGACCTAATTCTTTGAGTCTAGGGGCATTTGCACTACTAGGGGTGAGGTGCATCGCCTGTCCAAGGACTATGACCAGATCGACTCACGATAGTTGTCCTTGGCGGTGATTAAGTGTCGGCAGGGTGAGATGGTCTGGAGATAGCGTTCTGATTCCTCTAGTTTTGTTGAGGAGGTTGCGTCGGCTGCTGGGGTTGCACAGGAGCAGTTCTCCCTCCTGCAGTCAGAGGTACATGATCTGAGGGGGGACTTTCAGACATTTCAGCAGTGGCAGATTGAGATGCAGTATCAGCAGACTACCATTCTGGGGGCGGTTCATGGTCTCACACAGTTCTGTCAGGGGTTCCAGCGGCAGCAGGATGAGATGTATGCGATGATGCAGAGCTGGAACCTGATGTATCAGGCCCCTCCTCCTCCTCCTTCTTCGGGCGACGTCATGTAGTTAGTTTGATTTTATGGGTTTAGTGTTGAGAGTGTATGGCTTGGGGTTACATTTTATCTCTCAAACACTTATTTTGGCATTGTAACGCTTAACAACTTCGGGGCATGACCCTTGTGACTTCGTTATGTTTTATTTGGAGTTTTGTATGCAACTTTTGATTTATGGTTTCATATTGCTTTATGAAGTTTTAAGTCATATCTTTGATATTGCTTATATTGTTTGCAATTCATGATTGGCTATTGAATGCTATGGTATTGTTATTATGGGCACAAAGGAAGGTTTATATATGTATATGTCTAGGGTTAAGGGATAAGAAGGGGGAGGTTTTATCATTTTGAGAATATCTTAAGAAAAGGGGGAGATTTGAAAACAATTCTATGGTTGAGATGGTATTGGGTAGGCTTGGCAAACACATAGAATCAAATAAGGGATAAGAAGTTGATACAAAATGATACATTTTCAAAGAATTAGAATTTATACCAAAAGTCAAACATATTTTATAGGACCGGTGCCATCGATAGAGGGGGGGGGGCGAATATTGACCGAAAAATCTTCTCGCGGAAACTCGTCTTACTTTTGAAATTGTTCTAAACAGAGCGTTAGTAGCACAGAGGAAAACAGAAAAATAAAAGACAAAACAGACGACAGATTGCACGCGGGATTTTACATGGTTCCCGACCCCCCCCAGGGTCAGTACATCCAAGGCCTAAGCACGGGAACGCCCGTCCACTAATGGTCTCCTTTTCGGACTTTCCAGAGGCAGAGAAACCCGTCTTACAGTGCAAGATTTACAATCACAAGATACGGAAATTAAGTGCGGAATATTAAAAGCAATCCAAAACAACGAAGGTCGAAGATCGGCCGATCTAGAACTCCGAAGTGCCGCGCACTTCCTCCCGGAGCATCCTTGGTCGCAAAGCTTCGCCGTTAGCGCTTTGTCATTAGTCAGAAGGCTTAGAATGATCTTGGAAGTTATGTCCTGACCCTTGGGGTCGAAGCCCCTTTTATAGGCTTCATGGGGGCGCCTGTGATCACCGGGGCGCCTCAATGGGCTTGGTCAAACCTTATCTCCATGCCGAACTCGCCGCATCAGATAAACCTCTTGACCAGGTCGCCCTGGTTATCCAGGGCGCCTCCATGAACCCAGGCACCCCTATTGATGGGGGCGCCTGATTCCAGGACCGCTTTTTCCAGCCTTTTGCCTGCTTTGTCTCCACTTTTGGGTACCTGCAAGATACATGAATACAAGGCAAATACACATACAATCATAGCCTTAATGAGTTGGTTCTGACTTCCGATTTCCACGAAACCCTATGTCAAACCGACATAAGTTCCCACCCCCGGGAACGCGCCTTTCACCTACTCCTTTCAGGAGACGGTTGCAACCCAGTCCATTCGGGTGGACTTTTGCTTCGCCTTCGATACTCTCGGATCTCTAGACGTCTGACCCTGACCCGTCTCTACTTTTGTCCTTAGTCATCGCTCAGCTAAGTTGCTCAATCCCTCGGACCAAGACTTCATGCCCAAACCCTAGGTCCAGGACTTCGGTGCCCAACCCTCAGTCAAGACTTCGTGCCCAATTCCTCGAACCAGGTCTTCGGTGCCCAACCCTCAGCCAGGACTTCATGCCCAATTCCTCGAACCAGGTCTTCGGTGCCCAACCCTCAGCCAGGACCTCGTGCCCAATTCTTGAACTAGGTCTTCATGCCCAGCTTCACTCACCAGGTCTTAGTGCCCAGCTTCACTCACCATGTCTTAGTGCCTAGGTTAACTAGGACTTTGGTTCACTTTGGTATACCTTTCTTGACTAGCCCTACCTTTGTTCAATGTATCACTGACTTAAGTATATTGTCAAACATTAAAGCACTTGGAGGAGGACATCACTGATGCATCTTGCACTAACAATCTCCCCCTTTTTGATGTTTGACAATATCTTAAGTTAGATTGGTTGAAGGGACTAAATTATACTCCTTTGAAAAACTGATCTATGTTTTTTGAAAATAAGTTTTGATCTTTTGGGAGAAAAAAGGAAAAACTTCTAACTTAGGTACTTTCCCCCTTTTTGAAAAGCATTTTGATTTTCCTTTTTGATCCTTCTAGAAGATAACCAAAAATTTTCTAACTTAAGCGCACCTCTCCCCCTTTGTCATACATCAAAAATCATCAAACATACTTGCACCAACAATGAAAACATTTGGTTCTTTTTGAAAATACTTAGTATAAATTTTTGAAAGCATAGCATAAAACTATGTACTTAAAAACTTCTAACTTAAAAAATTTCTTTAGAAAAGCTTTCATTTAGAAGAGATTTTTCAAACAATTTGTACTTATAGAAAGATTTTCACTTTAACAACTAGTGCACTTTTGAGAAAAAACTTCGTATTTTTGAGAAATGTCGAAAAATGCAGTACTTTTGGAAAATGCATAACTTTTGAAAGAATCCTATAAGCTTTAAAAAGTACAGGTACTTATGAAGAATATTATGAGCTTTGAAAAATGCAAGTACTTTTGAAAAATATTATAATCTTTGAAAAATTAAGTACTTTTGAAAAATATTATGATCTTTAAAAATTAAGTACTTTTGAAAAATATTATGATCTTTGAAAAATTAAGTACTTTTTGAAAAATTTTGAAGAGTATAAGTACTTTTGAAAAATATTATGATCTTTGAAAAATTAAGTACTTTTTGAAAATTTTTGAAGAGTATAAGTACTTTTGAAAAATATTAGAATTAAAGTTAAACTGATTAATTATTTGAATTTGAATTAATTAAGATTTAATTAAATAAGGATTAATTGAATTAATTTGAATTAATTTGAGTTTGAATTAATTAAGGATTAATTGAATTAATTTGAGTTTGAATTAATTAAGGATTAATTGAATTAATTTGAATTAATTAATGTTGAAATGATTAGTTAATAGTTGTGGGTTTAGCTTCATCATTTTCATTATTTCGAAAATTTCTGACTCATCCACTATTTTTTCTTTTTTTTATTTTTTCAAGTTTTTATAATAATTCTGATTTATTTGAATCTTTGTGATTTTTATTGACTATAGCCTTGATCTCAGAAGATTTCATCTCCTCCTCATCCACAAAATTACATCCTTCAATATCCTCAAGGTAGGTGGGGTAATTTGGACTACTAGTTAATGTTTTGAAATAATCCTCATCATTATCTATAATTAAATTACCATCTAAAAGATTTTCAATATCTTCAATGTTATCCTCAAAAATGTCTTCAATATTTTCAGAATTAATCTCACAATTTTCAGAATTATCTTTAATATTTTCAAATTTGAATTCAGAGTTATCCTTAAGATTTTTAAATTTGAATTCAGAGTTATCCTTAAGATTTTCAAATTTGAATTCAAAATTATCCTTAAGATTTTCAAATTTGAATTCAGAGTTATCCTTAAGATTTTCAAATTTGAATTCAGTGTTATCCTTAAGATTTTCAAATTTGAATTCAGAGTTATCAGATTTAATTTCTAAATTATCTTCAGGATTATCAGATTTAATTTCTAAATTATCTTCAGGATTATCAGATTTAATTTCTAAATTATTATTAAGATTACCAGATTTAATTTCTAAATTATCCTTGAGATTATCAAATTTTTCAGAATTTACAGAATTAATTCGATAATATACAGTATTATCAGAATTAAAATTATCAGAATTTTCAGAATTAAAATTATTTATTTTAGAAATTACTGAATTGCCATTCAGAATTAAGCAATTAATTTATGATATTTTAGCTATATCTACATTTTCTAATTTGGCATGCAAGATATTAATTTGACTATGCAGTAAAATTAATTTTTTCAGAAAAATTACCTAATTTATCATCTGACAGTGCAGGAATTTGAAAAGTTTTCGGAATGTAAATTTTGTGTACCTTTGCCGGACACTTATTTTTGTAATGTCCGTACTTTTCGCATTTGAAGCATCTGATGTGGTCCTTGTTCCTCCAGACTTCGGGCGTTGGTGCCTCCTTTGCCGCCGGTGAGGAACGATTCTTATGAGTAGGACACTGATTTTTATAGTGCCCACTCTCCCTGCACTTGAAACATATTATGTGGAATTTAAAAACAGACATTTTAAAAAAATTGTACCTGATTCACCCCTGGCTCCCCCTCAACTCCTGGCGTCGTTGCTCCGTCGGCGGTTAGTCCGGTGAAGAGTGGTCTGGCTCTGATACCAATTGTAGGACCGGTGCCGTCGATAGAGGGGGGGGGGGTGAATATCGACTTAAAAATCTTCTCGCGGAAACTCGTCTTGCTTTCGAAATTCATTCTAAACAGAGCGTTAGTAGCATAGCGGAAAATAGAAAAATAAAAGACAAAACAGACGACAAGGTGGAGAAACCCGTCTTACAGTGCAAGATTTACAATCACAAGATATGGAAATTATGTGCAGAATATTAAAAGCAAACCAAAACAACGAAGGTCGAAGACCGGCCGATCTGGAACTTCGAAGTGCCCCGTACTTCCTCCCGGAGCTTCCTTGGTTGCAGAGCTTCGCCGTTAGTGCTTTGTCGTCAGTCAGAAGGCATAGAATGATCTTGGAAGTTGTGTCCTGAGCCTTTGGGTCGAAGCCCCTTTTATAGGCTTCATGGGGCGCCAGCGATCACCGGGGTGCCTCAATGGGCTTGGTCAAATTTATCTCCGCGCCAAACTCGCCGCAGCAGATAAACCTCTTGACCAGGGTGCCCTGGTTATCCAGGGCGCCTCCATAAACCCAGGCGACCCTATTGATGGGGTCGCCTGATTCCATTAGGGCGCCCCCATCAATGGGGGTGCATAGGGACCCCTTTTTCCAGCCTTTAGCCTGCTTTGTCTCTACTTTTGGGTACCTGTAAGATACATGAATACAAGGCAAATACACATACAATCTTAGCCTTAATAAGTTCGTTCTGACTTCAGATTTCCATGAAACCCTAGGTCAAACCGACGCATGTTCCCACCCCCGGGAACGCGCCTTTCACCTACTCCTTTCAGGAGACGGTTGCCACCCAGTCCATTCGGGTGGACTTTTGCTTAGCCTTCGATACTCTCGGATCTCAAGACGTCCGACCCTCGACCGGTATCTACTTCTGTCCTTAGTCATCGCTCAGCTAAGTTGCTCAATCCCTCGGACCAAGACTTCGTGCCCAAATCCAAGGTCCAGGACTTCGGTGCCCAACCCTCGGTCAGGACTTCGTGCCCAATTCCTCGAACCAGGTCTTCGGTGCCCAACCCTCGGCCAGGACATCGTGCCCAATTCCTCGAACCTGGTCTTCGGTGTAGGGATCTATAGGTAAAAATATTTAAAATCGCAGCGGAAATAAGATCCCTCGAGCGATCCAAGCGAAGGAAAACTTCATACAAAGTGATCTACAATTCCTATCTTATAGGAATACCTTTGTCGCGTGCCCTTCGCTTATCCCGCTAGTCCTTTGTTTCACCGGATCTCTTGCACATTCAAGTGTCCGTGCCTCTATGCGTATCCACACGAACACGATTTACGCCTCGGAGAGGAACCACCTTAGTTGTGCTAGCAACTTGGGATGGTTCACAAAGCACAAGAACCTCCACTAGGGAGTTATGGACAAGGAGGAAGAAAGAAGAGGAAGAGAGATGCACCCTCTAGCCTTTGACAAGGTGAGGGAGGGGGTATTTATACTCATCTAATGAATACCAAGGGTCTATGTCCCTTGAGCTCCTCTCATCTTAATACTAATAAAACCTAATGAATACCAAGCCTCTTGGTATTCCTTGAGACTCTTAATATTCTATTCATCTAATGAATAGAATGTCACTTAGCCTTCCTTTTAAATAATATTTATTAAACCCTTTAATGAATATTATCCATAATTAAGTGGTTGAGTCTAATCTAGATGAGTCTAACTCAAATTAGACTCAATCCATAATCTAATTGGATTCAGTTGAGTCTAACTCAATTAATCCAATTCGAATCAAATCATAGTCCAACCAAGATCAATTGATCTCCGAAGTATCGTGTCCTTAGTGTGTGACCCAATAGGTTCTCGTAACGTTGGCAATGTGTCTAAACCACTTTAGACACATAAGCAAAGAGCAACATCTAGCAATACATCATTGCTACCCAAGTAACAAGAAAAGTCGAGATCCGACTAAACCTCCGTGACTATGATAATGTATAACCTTGTCCTTCTATCCTCGATATCTAGATTGACCAATGGGGCATAGACCGTGTCATCCTCAGTCAATCTTGTGTTTCTTGATCCCCGAGTAGACTCACTCAAACAAATGAGCTCAATATCTCATATTGACTCATTTGAGCATGGCCATGCGTTTTAGTAGTCCTACTCGATCAAGGGGCCCACAAATATCATTCCCGTCATATGGGAGGGATAGATCCCATCTACATCACTCATATCCCTCCGCATAATTCATTACATACCCAGTGATCGCCTTTATAGTCCACCCTGTTACGGGTGACGTTTAACGATATGAAAGTACATAACTCCTTATGTAGGGAACTGTAGTGACTTCAGGTCTAAGGACTATTCATACTAATAGTCACATGAGAAAGTTTATGACACTCATATGACAATCTATGAAACATTCTCATGGTGAGTCAATTCAGTACACATTCTCCAATGTATACCCATGTGTCAACTTGATATCACATATCCATGACTTGTGAGCTTAAGTCATCAGTTGACCTACATGCTAGTCTCCATACATTAATATTGTCCTTGAATATTAATAATTGACTAGGAATGGTTTAGAGTAGTGTTCTCTACACCATCTCACTATCGATTCAACCAATCGATATGATGTTGATAAGAACTACTACCCATGAATATTATTATACTTAGTTATTTGGCACAAATACATAGTAAGTATAATAACCAATTATGTTTTTATTAATTATAGAATATGATACAAAATGCCCTTGTCAATCATCACATAATTGGCTCTAGGGCTCCTACTAACAATCTCCCACTAGCACTAGTGTCAATCACTGTAATATCTAATACCCAGTGACCTGGTATGACCATCATGCTTCTTTTGTGCCAAAGCCTTATTCAAAGGATCCGCGATGTTAGCATCTGTGGGTACTCTGCATATCCTCACATCTTCTCTATCGATGATCTCTCGAATGAGATGGAAGTGCCGTAGTATATGTTTGGTCCGCTGATGTGACCGAGGTTCCTTAGCCTATGTAATAGCCCCATTGTTGTCACAATAGAGGTCTATGGGGTCTACTATGCTAGGAACCACACCAAGTTCTGTAATAAAATTTCGGATCCAAACAGCCTCTTTTGTTGCCTCAGATGCAGCAATATACTCGGCCTCTGTTGTAGAATCTGCGACTGTGTCCTGCTTTGAACTCTTCCAGCTCATAGCGCCACCATTCAGGCAAAACACATACCTTGACAGCGATCTAAAATCATCCCTGTCTGTTTGGAAGCTTGCGTCACTGTAACCCTTTACAGCTAGCTCCTCATCGCCTCCAAATATTAAGAAATATTCTTTCTTCCTCCGTAAGTACTTAAGAATATTCTTGACAGCTGTCCATTAACTTTCACCTAGATCTGATTGGTACCTGCTCATCATGCTCAAAGCATACGAGACATCTGGTCGAGTACAAAGCATGGCGTACATGATAGACCCTATAGCGGATGCATAAGGGATCTGATCCATACGGTCTCTCTCCTCCTTAGAAGAGGGACACTGAGTCTTCGAAAGACTCACACCATGTGATGTTGGATCGAGAAAACCGATAGGGGGGGTGAATATCGGTAAATTTTCGGATTTACGTAAAGAGCAATTGCACAGCGGAAGTTAAAAACACACAACGCAAACACGGGAGGTTTTACTTGGTTCGGAGCCTGTGTCGACTCCTACTCCAAGGCCCACGGTCGTTGACCGTTTACTTTGGGCAATTCTATATAGGCGCAAAACAGTTTACAATAATTTGATTAAAAAGAATTAAGTGCAGTAAACAAAACATGCTCTTCTTTACCGACGTCCGAAGTAGATCGAATTTCTCGGAGCAGCAGGACATCGTCGGCTCGTGTTGGAAGGTTTCCGGAGTAAGTCGCGAGAGCAGAAGAGCTTTGAGGCATTGAATGGAAGTTCTGTTTCAAGGCTTGGGCGTTGGGTGCTATTTATAGCACCTAGGGGCGCCCTAGACGTCGGGGGCGCCCTGCCATGTGTCAGCCGATCCGGATTTAGCTCAGTCAACAGTTATCCCATCCGAATGGGGATAAGTTTGACTCTGGGGGCGCCCTGGTCGTAGAGGGCGCCTTGGCTAACTTCTTCCGCGCAGAAATCTCGGCTGTGGATAAAGATGAAGCTTCGCAGACCTGGGCCCAAGGCGCCTTGGCTGCTGAGGGCGCCCTGGCTGCTGAGGGCGCCCTGCTCAGTAAGCAGCCGAAGCCCTTTTTGCTTCACTTGGTTCTGGTTCACCTTGGGGGCGCCCTGGACACTCAGGGCGCCCTGCTTAGCTTCTGCCTCACTCCTTTGAGGCTCTCTGAGTTGCAGACACACGTTCCTTCGGTCTTGCATCCAGGGTTAGTCCAAACACAATACAGCAATTAATTATTAGTTTATACAGCCTTAGCTGTCTTGGTTCTGACTTTGGTCTCCAAAATGGAGCCCTAGGTCGAACCGACGCCTACTGTTCCCTCGACGGGGAACGCGTCCTCACCTACTCCTCTCGGGAGAGTTTACCTGATGCCAACCGTTCCTCTGGTTGGACTTTTGCCTGACGGTCCTTTGTCAGGGCTTGGATGCCGAGCTGTCCTTCGCCCGAAGCCTAGCATTCCTTCGCTAGGGCTTTGTTTCCTGGCAGCCCTTCGCCAGTGCCTAGCAGTCCTTCGCTAGGGCTTTGTTTCCTGGCAGCCCTTCGCCAGGTGCCTAGCAGCCCTTCGCTAGGACTTGGTTTGCCAGGTGCCTAGCAGCCCTTCGCTAGGACTTGGTTTCCTGGCAGCCCTTCGCCAGGTGCTTAGCAGCCCTTCGCTAGGACTTTGTTTCTGCACACTCAAGTAACAACATTAGATCACAAATAACACTTAACGTTGAATCCTTTGCCAATATCAAAACAAGGTTCGATATGACGCTTCCTGCACCAACATGTGACATCGACAGAAATCCCTTCTTGAAATTTTGCATGGGAAAACGATTAAGCACCTTGTCAATATATGTACTCTGACTTAAGCTAAGCAATCTCTTAGACCTATCTCAATAGATCTTGATGCCTAAGTCTTTCATTGAGAAACAATTCCCTAGCCACGTCATCACAGACTGTAGTGAAGGGATATCATTCCCAATGAGGAGTATGTCATCTACATACTAGATCAGTAAGATAAATGTGCTCCCACTAACCCTCTTGTAGACACAGGGTTCATCTTCATTCTTGATGAAACCGAACGCTTTGATTGCATTATCGAATCGAAGATTCCAGCTTTGAGAAGCTTGCTTTAGCCCATAAATGGACCTTTGCAATTTACATACCTTTCCAGCATGCTCTGGATCTACAAAACCCTCAGGTTGTGTCATATACACATCCTCGAGTAAATTTTCATTTAGGAATGCGATTTTGACATCCATCTACCAGATCTCGTAGTCATGGTAAGTTGCAATAGCAAGAATGATCCGAATAGACTTAAGCATCACCACTGGTGAAGAGGTTTCATCATAGTCAATACTATGAATTTGTTTGAAACCTTTAGCTACCAATCGCCCTTTATAGGTATGCATGCGTCCATCCATATCTGTCTTACTTCTAAAGACCCACTTACACCCAATGGGTTTAATCCTCTCAGGTGAATCAACCAAAGTCCATACTTGGTTAGTGTACATGGATTCCATTTCGGATCTCATGACCTCTAGCCATTTCTTAGAATCTGGGCTCATCACAGCTTCTTGATAGATGTAGGCTCATTCAACTTAGTAAGTGTAATGTCATCATGGTCAGACAAGAGAAATAAGTATCTCTCAGGCTGATGACGTATCCTATCAGATCTGTGAAGAGGTTGGTCTAGTAGAACAACTTGTTGTTCCACAACTTCTTGTGCAACAATCTCATGATCCACAACATCTTGTGGTGCCGGTTCAATGTCCATTAAGGCCTCAGACTATCTGCATCTTGAACTTCTTCAAGATGGATTTTACTCCCACTAGTTCTTCTAGAAATAAATTCCTTTTCTAGAAAAACACCATTTGTAGCGACAAACACTTTGCCTTTTGTGGGATTGTAAAAGTAATATCCTTTCGTTCCCTTGGGATATGCAACAAAATAGTGTTGGGACGGGTGCATGTTTTCCAAAATTGAGATCATGACAAAGTTTTCCGCAAAAATAATTATATGATTATGTCGAACACAAACCTCGCTCTGATACCACTGTTGGGACCAGGTGCATGTTGACATGGATGCGTGTTCGTAATTTTAAAATTAATTACGTGCAGCGGAAGGTTTAGCATAAATAATTTCTCAAATTATTTGACCACACATCTAAGCATGCAACTTTATCTTGTGTAGACATGATCATATATTTATAATTTTGCAGAAACATAAACTAATTTACGTATTACCTCGCGTAACTCGAAGGAAGGGACGAGATCCAACCGTAAGCGTCCCTTGGAAGCTCCGCCACTATTCGCGTCCACGCCGAGTATCTTCGGGATGACTTCGCAAAGCCACGAGTTTCGTGTTCTCGAGAACTACTAGATTCTCCGAGAACGCGACAAGAAAAACCAAGAGAGAAGTAATCACATCGAAAAACTCATACCAAGGTTGCCGGAATCACAATTCCGGCGAGAAGGAGGAAGATGACTTGCGCCCAATCCCAAGGTGATGATGGCTGGAGAGGAAGATCGTCCCAACGGAAGAACTTCGTCGCCTCGGTGATTCTCCTTGTGCTCACGGCAAGAGGAAGGGAGAAGAACCTTGTGGCCGGCAAAGAGAAAGAAGGCAGGAGAGGGAGAGAGCTCAGGCAAGAATACTTCGATTATTTTCCAAGCCTTGCCTTGGGTCCTTTATATAGTGGCCTCTCAACCATCAAGCCTCTCAAAAAAGAGACTTATTCCACCATGCCAAGTTTTATCATATTTTAATTCATGATAAAATCGACCAAGTCTCCTTTTTTCTTATGGAATAAATTTTCTTATCATGGTAAATCAATCCATGATTGATTTTATAAAATAAAATAAACCAATCCATGGTTCATTTTAATTTCCATGAAAAATAAACCAAACCTTGGTTTATTATATAAAATTTATATCATCCATAATTCTATAAAACAAACCACACTTGGTTTATTTTATAAATTGAACCAAAAACATGGTTCTCTCCCTTTGTTGTGGTCGGCCAAGCAAAGAGGATGGAGACCCTTTTTGGCCGGCCCATCGAAGCCACGCCCCAATGAATTAAACTTATTTAATTCATCTATTAAGTCTTCAAAAGACTTAGCCATTTTACACTTCCGATGCGTCTCTGAAAAATTCAGATTCGACTTATGTTTGGCTTAACCAAACCTAATCTCTCTTGATTGGAAAACTCAATTTTCAACTCATTTTAAATCCCTCGGATTACTGGTAGTGCGTGTGAATAAATAGGCTTTCGATTTATGTTGGCTGTATTTAATTAATCAATTATAGAACGATCATGAGTGGCACCTAGTAGTACATCATGATCCTCAATTAATCGAAAGATCAATGGTTGATCTCAGAAACAATTCTGAAACCCTTCAACAGTAATAATGAATCGTGCCCCATTCCCTTCACCATCTTATACCCACTTGGTTCAGGACATGGTCTATGTGTGTCAGTCCCCACTAGGTTGACTACGTCACACCTAACCCAAGTAACGTTTTCTCGTCCTACGGATTCTAATTACTCTCATGTATTTAAGAGATTCATACTCTGAACATGTCATGCTCTGGCCAGAGGCTTCGAGTAACAATCCGACGATAGGCCTTGAGTATACATCTCCTCACAAGAGTGGTGAATCCTTTGTTGGCTGTTCAAACGTCTTTGGGCACTTCGGCTTATACCCAATCATCCTGGGTCCACACCTCCTTGGAGATGTGATAGATTCCATTTTATTGATCATTTGAGTTGCTTAAATCCCTGTTTGATCTATGTTTTTATTGCCAAAATTGTGAAATTGCCTAGGTTTTAGAACTTATTCATATTTTGGACTTAAATGCAAAATTACACATATTTGAGTTAATTGGCCACTAAATTCTTGATTTATTTTTGTAGGCATGAAAGGTTCCTGGACCTAGAGCATTTTGGGTCAAACTTGAGTCGGAAGGGGAACCGGATCGAATTATCAAGCCTACGATTAATCCGGGCCGTCCGATTCAAGAGCGGCTAGATCTGAGCCATCCGGGACGATCTGAAGCAATCCGAGCTAGGGTAAGGGTTGATCAAGCTCTATGATCAAGATCTGAAGGTTTCATCCCAATCAGAGCTCAATCGACCGTTGGATCAAGCTTGGAGGGCTCTAGAGCGTCCATTCAAAGATTAGGGTGATCTGGACCATCCGTTGCACATCTGGAGGATCCGAGCTACCACAAGGCAGATCTTGACCTCAGATCACCATCATCAAAGTTTAGCTCAAATCAGAGCGAGATCGGCCGTTGGATTTCCTCAAATCGATCTGAGCCGTCCATTGGTTAATACTTAAGGAAAATGGCACCGAAGCTCTCCCCCGTCGCGTCTTCAGAGTTCTTCGCCGCAATTCCCGTTCTTCGTGTTCTTCCTTGATCCTTAGCTTGTTTCCTTCAATCCAAGGCGCGACCACTCGTTTTTCTTGCTGAATTCACATACTAGGTCATCGGGAAGTTCATCAGTCTTGTTTCCGGATCGAGATTGCCCAAGAACAGAGTTTGTGAGAGGATTCTACAGCTCTGTCCAATTGACAACCTTCGGCTCGGCTGCGCTCAACCACATTCCACCAAAGCTATCCAGAGGGGTTCCCTGAGTAGCTTTGATCATCATCCACTCACCAATTCACGCAGACACAGCTGAGATGAAGGATTCGCATGGAAAATTCAGAAATGGGCAGTTCGGACTGTATTCAATCACGGATGAAGCTTTCCC
This sequence comes from Boesenbergia rotunda, assembly GCA_024364735.1. NCBI lineage: Eukaryota > Viridiplantae > Streptophyta > Magnoliopsida > Zingiberales > Zingiberaceae > Boesenbergia > Boesenbergia rotunda. The sequence goes on from JAGFNQ010004663.1 coordinate 355,584, forward strand.
CATGATTTGCTGAGCTTGCGGGTCCGAGGCTCTCCCTTGCTTGACAACCAAGGAGTATCTGAGCTCTGGAAGGAATCGAGGAGTAGTTTAAGTAGTTTAATTTCTATTTTAGCTGTAGTTCTTGTGTTCTGTCGAATCTGCACTGTTCTGTTCTGATTTCTATTTAGCTGCTGTAATTTCTGTTTTAAATTGTTTTTAGGCAGTAGTTAAGATTCAATTCAGTAAGTAAGGTAGTTAGTGAATGATTCTAGTGCACATAAGCTTTAGATTTCAGCTTAATTTTTGTCTAATTCCTGCGTGCCAATTGGAATGGTTGCGTGCCAAGTTTGTTGCTGCAGGTCTGAATTTTTGATCCATTGTCATTAGATTCTGTTAAGTAATTGCTAGATAAGTTTCCTTGTTCCTAGAGCAATCAGTTTGCATTAGCTAGCTCAGTTTTTAACCTATTGGGAAAAAGAAAATCTGTAGCTAGTCTTTTCCATTTTGCATCTTAAATTCAGCCTCTTTCATTTCTGAATTTTCTTTGTTTCTCTGGTTTTGATCTCAAATGTCGTCCCGTAGATTAGCTTAGTTCTCTCCTCACAGCCAGGTTTCTCAATTAAATCAAGTAGTTTAGAGTTCTTAGTCAAAAAGATATCATTTTCGAGTTTTGAGTTAGTTTTTGGCACAAAGAGCAACCTCTTGCGTGCCAATAGATAAGAACCTTCTTACATCCAAATTTAGCCTGTTTTGTGTTTAAGATTGTGTTTGAAATTCATAAGTTAGTAATTCATCCAATTCTGAATTTTTGTTAGCATTAGTTAGTTTCAAAAACTTGTAGTTAGTTGAGTTAATATTGTTGTTTGTTTGATTTCCAACTTCCATGGTTAGACTTGTTTTAAGTCCAATCTGCCTACTGAAAACTCCTATCATTACCTCTACTTAATTGCTTAGCATTCGCTTGTTTTCGAAATCAGAGTTTAGTTCCAAAAATTTTGTAAGTGCTTGAGTAAGTTTCACTAGGTTGAGTTTTTGAGTGCCAATTCCTTGTTTAGTTCCATTGTTAATTTTCCTTGATTTCCATTTCATTTTCATTTTCAATTACAAACCAAAATCTATTTATTTGTTTGAAACCCAAAAATGACACATAACTACAAGCGCGAATCAAACAACGTCAACTAGCCCCGAGAAAAATACGACCTGTGGCCCCTATATTACATTTTCATACTTTTGATTGTAAAAGGGTTTTCAGCATTTCATATACATTTAAATTTGAGACCCACATTCGTGACAGTCCATTTGGGTCCGTCAAATTTTTGGCGCCGTTGCCGGGGACCTGTTAGTTGATTTGTTTGATTTTAGCTTGTGCACTTACTTCATATCATTCTTGACTTACTTTTGTGCTTATTGTAATATCTTTTGATTTGATTTTATTTGTTTTATCTTTTTATCCACTTTTACTACGATTTGTTTGATTTTATGACCAGGTCTCTAGGTGCTGAATTAGAAGATTTCGATCCTGAGATTAAGAGGACCTTCAGAGTCAGGAGGAGCCAGGCCATTCTTTCTGAGACTACAAATATCCCTCCACTTTAGACTATCAGCACTCACTCAGGCATTGATATGGCAGACCACCAGAGAACCATGAAGGAGCTTGCAGCACCTGACGCTGCATTTCAGTACTCCAGCATATCATATCCAGAGCTAGGGGGAGTTTTGAGCTCAAATCGGGACTCATCAATTTGTTGCCAAAGTTTCAGGGTTTATCTGGGGAGGATCCAAACAGACACTTGCACGAGTTCCATGTGGTGTGCTCTACTATGAAGCCTCAGGGCGTTTCTGAAGAAGACATTAAGTTAAGAGCATTTCCTTTTACTTTGACTGGGGCTGCTAAGGATTGGTTGTATTATTTGCCCACTGGACATGTTGCTAGTTGGATTGAAATGAAGAGAGCATTTTTAGAGAAGTTTTTTCTAGCATCAAGGACCGCATTATCAGAAAAAGTATTTGTGGCATTCAACAAGTGGTTGGAGAGTCCCTTTATGATTACTGGGAGAGGTTCAAGAAGTTATGCTCTAGCTGTCCTCAACACCAAATTAGTGAGCAACTTCTTGTGCAATATTTTTATGAAGGTTTATTACCTATGGATAGGAGCATGATTGATGCAGCGGCAGGGGGAGCCTTAGTAAATAAAACTCCGGAGCAAGCTAGAGTACTCATTTCTAACATGGCGGAGAATACTCAACAATTTGGGAGTAGAGCACTCACTACAAGAGGGGTTTATGAAGCTCAAGTGTCGCCTAATGAACAAAAAGAAAGCAAGAGCTCCTTGTTGGAGAACCAATTGACGGAGTTGGCATCTTTAGTGAAGCAAATGGCAGTGAACAATGTGAACCAAGCCTCAAATTTAACAACAACTTCATTTCCAAATCAAGATACAAGAGTATTAGCATTTGTTCAAGCCAAGAACACAATTCGGACCATTGTCCAAATCTCCAACAAGATGAATCGGTTGCGGCCTTGGCTAGAGCTCCATTCTAACGAAGAAATGACCCCTACTCATCTACCTACAATCCGGGTTGGAGGGACCACCCAAATTTGAAGTATGGTAACTCTTTTTACCAACAACCGCCTTCCAATCATCAAATTCAGCAAAATCATCCCTCATTTCAGAGTTCACAGCAGCCACAGCATGGTTTCTAGCCACAAAATCAACATTTTCAGCAACCACAGCAACCTACACAGAATTTTCAGCAGTCGTCTCAACCATTCCAGCATCAATTTCAGCCTTCCCAGCAGTTTCAGGACACATTCCAGCAACAATACCAACCTGTGCAACAATTCCAGCAATTTCAGCAACCTACACATCAATTTCAGCAAAGTTCACAGAATTTCCAGCAGGGTTTTCAACCTTTTCAGAATCAATTCTAGCACTCACAGCAGGGTTTTCAAAACTTTCAGCAGCCATTTCAGACATTTCAGAGCCAAGATCAGCAAAATCAGCCTCAAATGCAGAATTTCCAGCAAGGTTTTCACAATTTTCAGCAGCCATCATCCACCTATTCAGCCCCACACAAGTCATATGCGAACTATGGGAGTTCTAGTGGTTCAAATCCGCAACAACAACAACAAAAGATAGAGGAGCTAACGCAACAAATGCTACAACAACAACAACACCAACAAAGGACGGATACCACTTTGCAAAACCTTGAGAGAACAATTGGACAACTAGCAAGTGGGATAAACCAAATGCAAGCTCAAGGGTCAAGCCAATTACCCTCACAAACAACTCCAAATCCTAAGGGAAATGTGAGCGCAATAACTCTTAGAAGTGGGAAAGTTACAACATCTCCGAAGAGTCCAAGAGCAGAATTTTCAGGAGACCGACAGCAACTCAAATTCCAGCCCAAAACAACACTGAAATGAGTTCAAATTCGGTTGATTCCACCCCTAGCCCGTTCCCAACTCAATCCTCAAGCAACCCTCCAAATTTGATGGCAAACAGAGAAGAAAACAGTGCCAGACGAATGGGACAGCAGCTGCTACGCATGGGACAGCAGGGCAGAATTCAGTTTCTCCATTTTCGGCCAAAGTTGATGATTTTAGGGTTCCTTTACCTTTTCCACAGCAGAGAACACATGCCAAAAAGCAAGTGGAAGAAGAGAAGGCCAAAGAATTTCAAGAACTTGAGAATCTTTTTAGCAAAGTGCAGGTGAATGTGCCATTGCTTACCATGATCAAGCAAATTCCTAAATACGCTAAGTTTCTCAAAGATTTGTGCATTCACAAGAAGAGGTTGAAGGGGAATGAGTTAGTCAACATGGGCAAAAATGTTTCAGCACTGTTTCAGCAAATTCCTCAGAAATGCGAAGACCCAGGAGTTTTTACAGTACCTTGTGAGATTGGAAGCAATTTATTTCAGGATGCCATGTTAGATTTGGGTGCTTCCATCAATGTGATGCCTAGGTCAGTTTTTCAGATGTTGGGCATAGGGCCTTTACAGCCTACAGGAGTAGTGATTCAGCTGGCTGACAGAAGCCAGACTCACCCAGCCGGAATGATTGAGGACGTGCTTGTTAAGGTGAAAGAGTTGATCTTCCCAGCTGATTTTTACATATTGGACATGGAGGGAGATTTCCTTGCACATAGATCTCCACTCATCCTTGGGAGACCATTTTTGAAGACCGCCAGAACGAAGATTGATGTACATGCAGGGACACTTTCCATGGAGATAGGAGATACAGTAGTCCAGTTCAGTCTTCTTGACGCTATGAAGCACCCTAGGGAGGATCACTCTGTTTTGTGTATTGATGTAGCTGAGGAGCTGGTTGGTGTAGATGCCCTTGCTGATCGGATTTTCTCTGATGTTCATGATTGTGACCTGAGTTCTATAGATGCAGGAGATGATATGTCTGAGGAGGAGCTGAGTTTGGATCCGTTTCTGGACCTCTTACAGTTGAGGGAGATTTCATGAGTGTAGGGGATTGCACTAAGCCCCAGGGATCACTCTTGATGGTTGATGTGTCAGGAGAGTCAGAGGGTAGGTATGTAAGTGTAGGGGATTGCACTGAGCCCCAGGGATCACCCATATCTACTGAGCAGTCAGAGCCTGAGTTGAAGCCTTTGCCAGCACACTTGAAGTATGCTTATTTGGGAGAAGATCAGCAACTACCTGTCATCATTGCCCAGAATTTAGAGCCAGAGCAAGAGGAAAAATTATTACAAGTTCTGAGGCAGCACAGAAAAGCTATAGGGTGGACACTTGCTGATATTTCTGGGATCAGTCCTGCTATATGCATGCATCGGATACACTTAGAAGAAAATATGAAGCCAGTGAGACAACCACAAAGAAGACTCAACCCTTTGATTCTTGATGTAGTAAAGAAAGAGGTGACTAGACTTTTACAGGCAGGCATCATTTACCCTATTTCTGATAGCAGATGGGTGAGTCCTATTCATGTGGTTCCCAAGAAATCAGGAGTTACAGTGGTGGCAAATGAAGACAACGAGTTGGTGCCCACAAGAGTTAAGAATGCATGGAGAGTTTGTGTGGATTATAGGAAGCTGAACCAAGCCACGAGGAAGGATCACTATCCCTTGCCCTTTATTGATCAGATGTTAGAGAGATTGGCGGGGAAGTCACACTATTGCTTTTTAGATGGATACACAGGATATTTTCAGATTTGCATAGATCCGGAAGATCAAGAGAAGACCACCTTCACTTGTCCTTTCGGTACATTTGCTTACAGACGGATGCCATTCGGACTTTGCAACGCTCCAGGGACCTTCCAGCGGTGTATGGTAAGCATTTTTGGTGAGTTGTTAGAACACTGCATGGAAGTATTCATGGATGATTTTTCTGTTTTTGGTACATCCTTTGATTCATGCTTAGAAAATTTATCTAGGGTTTTGCATAGATGCATCGAGACTGATCTGGTTTTAATTTTGAAAAGTTCATTTTATGGTTGAGCATGGCATTGTTTTAGGTCACATAGTCTCTAGGAGAGGTATAGAGGTAGATCCTGCAAAAACAAGTGCTATATCTTCTTTATCTTACCCCGTATGCGTACGGGATGTTCGATCTTTTCTTGGACATGCAGGTTTCTACAGGAGATTTATTAGAGACTTCAGTAGAGTTGCTCTCCCATTGTCTCGATTATTGCAGAAGGATGTGGATTTTTATTTTGATGCAAAATGCAAGGAGGCTTTTCAGAGGTTGAAGGAGGCTCTTATCACTGCACCTATCATCAGATCACCAGACTGGAGCTTACCTTTGAGTTGATGTGTGATGCCTCGAACCATGCAGTAGGAGCTGTACTTGCATAGAGATTAGATGGAGCACCATATGTTATTTCTTATGCCTCAAAGACCTTGGATTCAGCCCAAGCCAATTACACCACCACAGAAAGGAGCTTCTCTCCATTGTTTTTGCTTTAGATAAATTCAGATCATATTTATTGTGTTCTCATGTTGTTGTGTTTTCTGATCATGCAGCGCTGAAGTACCTTCTGAAGAAGCCAGATGCGAAGCCAAGGCTTATTAGATGATGCTACTACTACAGGAGTTTGACTTGGAGATACGGGACAGGAGTGGCAAGGAAAATTTAGTAGCAGACCACTTGAGCAGATTGGAGGGAGATGGGGATCCCACAGCCATAGATGATGATTTCAGAGATGAGCAGCTTTTACAGCTGCATGGTGAGTCACCTTGGTATGTAGACTTAGTGAATTTTCTTGTAGCTCATGTTTTTCCTACACACTTTTGAAAGCTCAAAAGGATAAGTTTAAAGTGATGCAAAATATTATGTGTGGGATGATCCTTACTTGTGGAAATTTTGTAGTGATCAAATCATTAGGAGATGTGTACCAAATCATGAGTTTCATTCTGTACTCACTTTTTGCCATTCTTCAGCATGTGGTGGGCATTTTGGACCACAAAGAACTGCTAGAAAAATTTTAGAATGTGGATTGTACTGGCCCACCCTGTTTAGAGATTCATATCGGTTTTGTACATGTTGTGATAGATGTCAAAGAACAGGAAATATAAGTGCTAGAAATGAAATGCCTCAACAAGCTATTTTATTTTGTGAGATATTTGATGTGTGGGGTATAGATTTTATGGGACCATTTCCTGCTTCTTTTGGATTCTTGTACATTCTTTTAGCTGTTGATTATGTTTCAAAATGGGTGGAGGCCATTCCCACCAGGACTGATGATTCATCTGTGGTTGTTAGTTTTGTCAGGTCAAACATTTTTTGCAGGTTTGGAATTCCAAGAGCTATCATAAGTGACCAAGGATCCCATTTTTGCAATAAGCACATGAAGGCTCTTCTTAATAAGTACGGGGTATTACATAAGGTTTCTACTGCTTATCACCCCAAACAAATGGACAAGCCGAGGTGTCGAATAGAGAAGTCAAATCAATTTTGGAAAAGACCGTGGGACCTCATAGGAAGGATTGGAGTAAAAGGCTTGAGATGCATTATGGGCATATCGCACTGCTTACAAAACACCCATTGGAATGTCACCTTAAACTTGTGTATGGGAAATATGTCACTTACTGTGGAGGTTGAGCATAAGGCGTATTGGGCGGTTAAAGCTTGCAATTTGATGC
>JAGFNQ010004663.1:369270-399917 GCA_024364735.1 Boesenbergia rotunda
GGTTTTTGACTTCAAATTTCTGCGAAACCCTAGGTCGAACCGACACCTAAGTTCCCACCCCCGAGAACGCGCCTTTCACCTACTCCTCTTAGGAGACGGTTGCCACCCGGCTCATTGATAAGTACCATTTTATTGATTATTTTAATTACTAAAATCCATGTTTGACCTATGTTTTTATTGCTTAATTGTGAAATTACCCTAGGTTTTAGAACTTACCTTTATATTGGACTTCATTGCAAATTTACACATATTTGGATTAATTGGCCACTAAATTTTTAATCTATTTTTGTAGGCATGAAAGGTTCATGGACCTAGGGCATACTGGGTCAAACTTGAGTCGGATGTGACCCGGATCGAGTTATCAAGCTTAGGATTAATCTGGGCCGTTCGATTCAAAAGCGACTAGATCTGAGCAATCCGGGACCATCTGAAGTAATCCGAGCTAGGGTTAGGGTTGATCAAGTACTCTGATCAAGATCTGAAGGTTTCATCCCAATCAGAGCTCAATCAACCGTTGGATCAAGCTCGGAGGGCTCTAGATCGTCCATGCAAAGATTAGGGTGATATGGACCATCCGTTGCAAATCTGGAGGATCCGAGCTACCACGAGGCAGATCCTGACCCCAGATCATCATCATCAAAGTTTGGCTCAAATCAGAGCAAGATCAGCCATTGGATTTCCTCCGATCAATCTGGACCGTCCACTGATATGTATTTAATCAAACTCACCCGCAGCCTTCTCCTGGTCGCGTCTTCTTCGCCGCAACACTCCTTCTTCGTTTGTTCTTGGTTTTTCTTCATCAGTTTCTTCATCCAAGGGGCGCGACCCCTCATTTCTTGCTTAGATCGAATCTTAGGTCATTGGAAAGGCTTCTCGGTGAATTTCCAGCTCTCAATTGCCCAAGAACAGAGCTTTTGTGAGGTCTCCGGAGCTCTGCCATCTGATTTCGTCAACATCGGTTGTGCATCATTTCATCACCCTGAGTAGTTCAGAGGGGTTCCCTGGAGTGCTCGGAGCTATCCCAATTCATCATCGCAGCTGAGTTGAAGGAATTGGATGGGTTTTCGGATTTGAGCAGAGATGAGCTGGTTTTGAATCGCAGAGACAATTTCTTGATGATTTGCTGAGCTTGCGGGTTCGAGGCTCACACTTGTGTGATGAACAAGGAGGATTCGAGCTAGGGAAGGATTGAGGCTTAGATTTCTTATCGCAATTTCAGTTTTAGCTGTAATTTTTCATTTCTGCCGTAACTTTAGTTCTGAATTTCTTTCAGCTGCTGTAATTTTCTTATATGGATCGGTTCTTCCTCAATTCGAGGCTCATCCTTGAGTGACAGCAAGGGATTTTTGAGCTGAGATGAGAGATTGAGATTTAGATTTCTTATGGCACTTTCAGTTCTTAGTTGTAGTTTAACCTCTGCCGCAATCTCTATTTCTGCACTTCTATTTCAGTTTCTGTAATTGTTTTAGCTTCAATTACTTTTCCTTCTGCAAGTTTAATAGCTAGGGAATGTGTTTAGTGGATGCTAGATTTTAATTCGAGTTCAATTCTTGTTTACTTGCTGCGTATCAGCTTGTGTCCCTGTTACAGCTTGCGTATCAACTTTTCACTTTCTGCAGCTTAGGTTTCCAAGTGTGCAAGTAGGTTTATCAGCCCTGAATTAGTTTCAAGTGAGTTCTAGCTTAGTGAATCCTATTCTGAATTTGAATTAGTGCACTCGACTTAAGATCGCATAGGTTTATTTCTGTTCAACTGCAAATCTGAATTTCTGCAAGTTATCCATTTCATTTCTGCACATCATGACTGGTTTCGGAAAGTTAGTTTCAATTGAGTTAGTTTCTGCATTTATTGACTGCTAAAGTCTACTCCCGATTTGTTTACTTCACACTCAATGGCTTCACATCAGTAGCTGGGTTAACCTTGCACCCAAGAGGAGTGTAAGCTGCCATTTCTGCATATTTTCGTTCCTGAAAATCAGTATCTGTTACGCATCAATTCCACTGCATATGCAATTTGTTTCTGCACTTAGTTTAACTACAATTTCAGCAATTTGTTCAGCTTTTCATTGCTGTGTATCAAGTTTTCAACCTGCACATCAATTGAGTTCTGATTTCTCCTGGCGTGGCAGTTTACTTTCTGCATACCAATTGTTGATTCTGAAGTCTGCAGCTTATTTCAGATTCAGCCTTGCACCAGCTTTAATCCCTGAAATTTGAGATAACACTGAGTGTGCCAATGTGTTAGATCTAAGTTTGCTCTGCATTTTATTTCTGAGCATCACTTCCAGCCCATTTGTTTGTTTGATTTCACAATCAAATCTTACATGCATTCCTGTTTTCATTCTCTGAATTTCTGCAGCTTGTTCCTGCAGTTCAGTAGTTTTGTGTGTGTTTGGAATTTCTTCAACGCTGAGTATCAATTTCATTAATTCTGAACTGTGTATTGAATGCAATTTCAACCAACTGGTTGATGTCAGTTGTGTTTCATTAGGTTTGCTTTTGAATTCGAGCTTCCTTTTCAACTCATCAGTCATCATTCCGGCAGGGGTATCAATTGAGACTTTAGCATTGGTTGTTGCTTATTAGGTTGAGTAATTCCTGAAGTAGAACGCAATTTGTTTGAATTGTTGCACTTGATAACAGATTTCGTTCTTTAATTTCTGCAAACTTAAATTCTTGGCAGATTAAGTTTTCTTTTTATTAGTTGAGTCCCTTAATTGCCATTTGCCGAGTTAAGCTCCAGGGTTAAAATTCTTTTCTTTTCATTTCATTTTCATTTCCGATTGAAACCAAACCCAAATCATATTCGAAACCCAAATTTACAAACGACACATAAACACGAGCTTGAATCACACAACGTCAACTAGTCCTGAGGAAAAATACGACCTGTGGCCCCTTTACTACGTTTTCATATTTTGATTGCAAAAAGGGTTTCTAGCATTTTATAAATATCTAAATTCTGATAGTCCCACAATTTGTGACAACTTTAATCTAGTATTTCGGGGTCGTCACTCATCCGGTTGAACTTTTGCTTAGCCTTCGATACTCTCGGATCTCGAGACGTCCGAACCTCGATCCGTCTCTACTTCTGTCCTTAGTCATCGCTCAGCTAAGTTGCTCAATCCCTCAGACCAAGACTTCGTGCCGAAACCCTAGGTCCAAGACTTCGGTGCCCAACCCTCGGCCAGGACTTGGAACCCAATTCCTCGAACCAGGTCTTCGGTGCCCAACCCTCGACCAGGACCTAGTGCCCAATTCCTCGAACCAGGTCTTCGGTGCCCAGCCCTCGACCAGGACTTATTGCTCAATTCCACGAACTAGGACTTCGTGCCTAGGTTAACTAGGACTTTTCTTCACTTTGTTACTCCTTTCTTGACTAACCCTTCCTTGTTTAATGTATCACTAACTTAAGTATATTGCTAAACATTGAAACACTTAGAGGAGGACATCACTGATGCAATTTGCACCAACAGTTCTACCATACATCGCCTCGAAAGGTGTCATCTGAATAGCTGAATGATTGCTATTAATATAGGCAAACTCAACCAAATGCAGATGATCTTCCCAGTTGCCTCCAAAGTCCATAACGTAGGATCTCAACAAATCATCTAGTGTCTAAATGGTACGCTCTGACTGTCCGTTCGTCTGCGGATGAAAGGCTGTACTGAATCGAAGCTCGGTACCCATGGTCTGCTGCAAACTCTGCCAAAACCGCGAAGTGAAACGCGGGTCTCTATCTGATATGATTGTTGATGCAATCTGACCTGATTGTTGTTTGGTGTTGACACCGATTTAAGTTTGGTTGAGTGAGATTAGATAGTTAAGTTCAGTTTAAGTCCTGGTGAGTGAAGCTGGGCAAAAGTCCTGATGAGTGAAGTTAGGCACGAAGTCCTGGTCGGGCACTGGGCATGAAGTCCTGGTGAGTGAAGCTGGGCAAAAGTCCTGGTGAGTGAAGCTGGGCACCGAAGTCCTGGTGAGTGAAGCTAGGCAAAAGTCCTGGTGAGTGAAGCTGGGCACCGAAGTCCTGGTGAGTGAAGCTGAGCAAAAGTCCTAGTGAGTGAAGCTGGGCACCGAAGTCCTGGTGAGTGAAACTGGGCAAAAGTCCTGGTGAGTGAAGCTGAGCACAAAGTCCTGGTGAGTGAAGCTGGGCATGAAGTCCTGGTGAGTGAAGCTGGGCAAAAGTCCAACCGGATGGACCGAGTTAGGTCAGAGAGGTCTCGGTAGCTCGTTCTCTAGACCAGGTGAAGTCGGAGAGGGCTAGGTAGCTCGTTCACCGGGACTCGACTGAGTCAGAGAAGGCAAGGGAGCCTGTTCTCTAGACTTAGGGTCGAAATAAGTGGCTGGATCGATCTGAAGTCCGATCAGGGAGTTGGCACGAACTCCCTTATTTCTACATCGGTCACAGGACCGATCCAGGATGTCTGATCGGTCTGTTAACCGATCCAGAGAGCTTCTGAGGAAACAGAAAGTTTTCTGAACGGTCCGGTGACCGATCAACGACCACATAGAATGATTAGAGGAATTTCTGATCGGTCAGTAGGACTGATCAGATAGGCTCTGGACCGATCAGGAGGTAGCCTGATCGGTCTAGCATGAGGCTGATTGGTCAGGCTGACCGATCAGGCCTTGGCTAATCGGTCAGGGAGATCGATCAGGGGCCTTGACTCTGAACCCCTGAGATCACAGTCGGTTTAGGGATCGGTCTGGTGACCGATCCCTGATCTCTGATCGGTCAGTAAAACCGATCAGAACTTCACGGGATCGATCAGAATAAAGTCTGATCGGTCAGGAGGGAGTCTGATCGGTCAAGGTGACCGATCAACCCCTCAGAACTTTAATTCAAATGATCGTCAGACTTTTGATTCACTTCTGATTTGCTTCGCTAATGATTCTAGAAGTGTGCAGATAACACAGGGCTTCGATGTTCGAATGAAGCAGCAAGGAGAAAGGTTAAGGGTGACTTTCTCTACTATCTTTTTGTTTGGTATACACTTGCAGGTTTCAACGGCACCTGACGACCTGAAGCTTCAGCTGAGGAGGTAGGTTGAGAGCTCAGATGGGGTCAGTGGGTGACGACTGACCTGAAGCTTCAGCTGAAGAGGACTTCAGTGAGCTCAGAGGGGGTTAAGGGGTTACACTTGGGTGTGTGCAGAAGAAAGAGTTAAGAAGAAGAGGTTGGCCAAGCTAAGACAAGAAGAAACTAACAGAGAACGAAGCAAAGGCTTTTGCTGTGGGTTTTTACTGTTGAGTTGTGCTCTGTATTCAGCTTCTTTGTGCTTGATCTTTCTGTGCTTATGCTTAAGGTTGTATTTGTAAGCTTCTTCTGAAGTCTCCTGTGCTTATTTTGATATACTTTTGAGACTGTCTGTGGAGAGGTTACTCCATCGAGAAGGAGAAATTCTTAGCCGGTTTCATTCCGGGGTCTGATCTGCCGAAGATCAAGGGATCGCCCACCTCACGGGCACGCCAAGGAGTAGGGGCAAGTTATCCCCGAACCTTGTAAATCTCCTGTGTTAGTGTTTGTTCTGCTGTATTTCTTTCTGTTCTGTTTTTCCGCTGCTAACCTGATCACAGGAAGAAAAGAAGCCAGAGTTTTTGGGTGGCTGGCTATTCACACCCTCCCTCTCTCGCCATCCCAGATCCCAACAATGATGCTCAAACGAATACCATGTAGTCTGATAATCTCACGACAGTACAACTCTGCTAGCTTATCCAGTGAATCTGTCCTCTGAAACCCCAAGAAATGAGCGGATTTGGTTAACCGATCAACGATCACCCAAATCGCGTCGTGTCTTCTACAAGACCTCGGTAATCCCACAACGAGTTCCATAGTAATGTGCTCCCATTTCCACTCAGGAATAGGGATCTTCTGAAGTAATCCAGCAGGTCTCTGATGCTTGGCCTTCACCTGCTGGCACGCCAGACATCTAGCAACAAAATCTACGATGTCTTTCTTCATACCGTTCCACCAGTAGGAATGTCTCAAATCTCGGTACATACGGGTTTCGCTTGGATGTATAACAAATCAAGATCGGTGAGCCTTCTGAAGCAACTCCTCCATGACCGTATATGACTTAGGTACGCATAATGTCCCTCGGAAATATAGAATACCCTCGTCATCTCGTGTAAAGTCGGTCTGCTGCTCTGAGGCTATCCGACTGCCTAGAAACTGCAAATGCTGATCACTGGCCTGAGCCTCTTTGATCCTCGTCTTGATCGTAGACTGAGCAACCATAGTCACCAACAACTCTTTCTCTGTCTAACACTGCTCCTCCAGTCCCAACTCTGAGAAGCTCTGAACTAAGTCTGTGACCATAACCCGGTGACAAGCCAGAACACTCCGGGATTTTTTGCTCAGTGCATCTTCAACTACATTAGGTTTCCTTGGATGATAGATAATGGTACAGTCATAATCCTTCAAGAATTCCATCCATCTTTTCTGACGAAGATTCAGCTCCTTCTGAGTGAATAAATACTTGAGGCTCTTGTGGTCCGTAAAAATCTCAAACGTGACGTCGTAGAGATGATGTCTCCATATCTTCAGGGCAAAAATAATGGCTACAAGCTCTAAATTGTGAATTGGATAGTTCTTCTCATGCTCTTTTAGCTGACGAGAAGCATATGAGACTACCCGTCCATACTGCATCAAAACTGCACCCAAACCCTGATATGATGTGTCAGTGTAAAGTGCGAAACCGTCCTCGCCTGAAGGTAACACCAATACAGGCGCAGACACCAATTGCCATTTTAGCTCCTGAAAACTAGTCTTGCAAGCGTCCGTCCAAACAAATTTTACGCCTTTTCTGGCCAGGCGTGTCAACGGTGAAGCAATGTTGGAAAACGCCTCAACAAATCGTCGATAATAACCAGTCAATCCGAGAAAACTGCACACCTCCTGAACTGACTTAGGCTACCCCCAACTGGTGACAGCCTCGATCTTCTGGGGATCTACGGAGATACCTCTACTGGAAACAACGTGTCCGAGAAAACTCACAGAAGACAACCAAAAAGCACATTTGCTGAACTATACATACAACTCCGCCGGAGCATCTCCAAAATGATGCGAAATCATTGATGTGGAGGGCGTTGTTGGATCGGGTTGGACCGACACCAACCAGGGGTACTTACAGGCACCCCTATAGCCTCTCGGGCGCCCAAGTTCAAGTATAAAAGGGGTTTCACCCCTTTGCTTCCAGTCATCAATTCAAGTATTCAAAATCACTGCAACAAAGCATCCAAGGGGGAGCTTAGGTGAAGGGGGAGCATTTGTTGGCAAAGGGGGAGAAGTACCTTTACAAGGAAAACCTACTCAAGGGGGAGTTTAGGTAGAAGGGGGAGCCTAAGGTTATGTTCCATGATAATATGCTTTGTTGTTGTTTTCCTAACTTAAACGGGTTGTCAAATATCAAAAAGGGGGAGATTGTTGGAGCAATCTAGGTATCTTAGGTTTTGATATTTGGGAAAAGGTTTAAGTTAGGATTATTATTGTATTTAATATGCATTGTGAGTATGCAGAATATAGGTACAACAAAGGAGAAAAGTCCAAGTAGCATCTTGGCAATGGAAGACCCGACAACAAGGACTGAGGTCGAAGGTGTTGGTGCAAGTTGCATCAGTGATGTCCTCCTCTAAGTGTTTTAATGTTTGACAATATACTTAAGTCAGTGATACATTGAACAAGGGAAGGGGAGTCAAGAGAGGAGTAATCAAAGTGAAAGAAAGTCCTAGTAAACATAGGCAATAAGTCCTGGTTCGAAGAATTGGACACTAAGTCCTGATCATGGATTGGGCACTAAGTCCTGGCAAAGTGCTGGGCACCGAAGACCAAAATGAAAGTTGGGCACGAAGTCCTGGTCGAGAACTGGGCAAGAAGACCTAGCCGAGGGTTGGGCACCGAAGTCCTGGACTTAGGGTTTGGGCACGAAGTCTTGTTCCGAGGGACTGAGCAACTTAGATGAGCGATGACTAAGGACAGAAGTAGAGACGAGTCGGGGTTCGGATGTCTCGAGATCCGAGAGTATCGGAGGCTAAGTAAAAGTCCACCCGAAGGACTGGGTGGCAACCGTCTCCTGAATGGTGTAGGTGAAAGGTGCGTTCTCGGGGGTGGGAACTTGCATCGGTTCGACCTAGGGTTTCGTGGAAATTTGAAGTCAGAACCAAGTCCTTAAGGCTAATATTGTGTGTATATTTGCTTTGTATTTGTGTATCTTGCAGGTACCAAGAACCGAAGACAAAGCAGGCAAAGGGCTGGAAACCAACCAAGCCAGGCGCCCAACAGCATCTAGGCGCCCCCATCAATAGGGGCGCCTGGCTCAAAGAACAAAAGTGGCATTTTCGTGAAGAAGGCAGAATATGCTTCCCTTCAGGCACCCGGGATGATACAGGTGCCCAAGTTGAAAGCTGTATTTGCTGTTTCGAGTTTGAAGCAGAGATAAGCTTTTATTCAGGCGCCCGGGAGGTCCAGGGCGCCCTGGTCAGAGGTTTTATCAGCCGCGACGAGTTCGGCGCGGGGATAAAGTTTGACCAAGTCCATAGGGGCGCCCCCATCGTCACAGGCACCCGAATGAAGCCTATAAAAGGGGCTTCGACCCCTCAGCTTCAGACACAACTTTCCGGAATGATTCTGAGCATTCTGACTGACAACAAAACGCTAAAGATGAGGTTCTACGACCGGGAGGCTCCAGGAGGAAGTGTGTGGCACTTCGGAGGTCCAGATCGGCCGAGGCTTCGACCTTAATTGTTTGGTTTGCTTTTTATTATTCTGCACTTAATTTCATATCTTTTTCATTGTAACTTCTGAAGGATCGTTTCAGGCGTGCAGAGGGGGGTGAATGCACTTTTTTGGATCTTGGATCTCTACAGAATTGTTAGCGCAACGGAAATAATATGCAAAGGAATTAAAATAATGCTAACACTTATCGTTTACTTGGTATCCACCCAGATGGGTGACTAGTCCAAGGATCCATGCCGCGAGCACCACTTTTCACTATCGAAAAGTCTCCTTGAGGTGGAGAAACATTTACAACAAGATCTTCCTCTTTACAGATGGAGAAATACGAGAGAGGAATGATAGGTATCATTTTGTTGATCATTTTAGATGCTAAAATCCAAATTTGATCCATATTTTATTTGCTTAATATTGCATTTATCCTAGGTTTGGTGAATGTATTCTATTTTTGGGGTTTATTGTAAAGCTTGCCACATTGGAATATTTTGGAACTTAATTGTGAATCTATGTTTGTAGGCTTTGGAAGGATCACAGACCGAGGTCAAGAATGGTCAGAATCAGGCTCAGATCAAGGCGATCAAGCTCTGGAGAATTGTGAGCCGTCCATTCAGAAGATAAGCAGATTTGGATCATCCAGAGCAAATCAGATGGATCCGAGATGAGGAATGGTAGATCTGATCTTCATAATTAGATCTGGAAGTTTAGGGGTAAATCGGAGAAGATCCAGCCATTGGATCAAGCTTAGAAGGATCTAGACCGTCCGTTCAAAGATCAGCTTGATCTGAGCCATCCATTACAAGTCTGGAAGATCCGAGCCACTGAGAGATAGATCCTGACCCTTGATCAAGATCTGGAAAGTTTGATCTAAATCAGACAAGGATCAACCGTTGGATGAGTGCTGGATAATCTGAGCCGTCCGTTTCTTAACTATATAAACTGTCCTCTGCTCTCGATCACGGTGTCGCGTCTTCACCAGTTCTTCGAGTTTTCTTCAGTTGTTCTTCATTTCGTTCGCAGATTTCTTCATCCAAAGGCGTGGCCGACTCGATTTCGACCTTGGAACAAGTTCTGGATCATTGGAAGGAGGTTTCCGTGGAGATTCTAGCTCGGATTTGCACCGGAACAGAGTTGATTGAGGGTTTCATCAATTTCTATGATCTGATCGATTTGATCGCGATCTTGAGCCATTTTCATCCATCGGAGCTTACTAGGAGGTCCTCTGGTATGCTCTGATCATCACCAAATCATCATCACACCTCGACATCACAAGATCGAAGAGATCGATTGGGTTTTCATCAGCTTGGTGCAGTCTGTGAGCAGATTCGACATTGAGGCAGATTTCCATTGATCTGCGGAGCTGAAGGGGTTCTTGGCTTGCTCTTGTGTGACGGCAAGGAGATTTTGAGCCAAGGGATGGATCGAGGCTTAGTTTCCTTAATGAATTTCTATTTTTAGCTGTAATTTCAGTTTCTGCAAACTATTTCTATTTTTGTATCAGCTGCTTAATTTTTTGTTCTGGATCTTTCTGCCTTAAGTAGTGTTTTAATTTGGCACTCTTATTAGTTAAGTTGTTTGAGTAGTGTACAACTGCATTAATATCAGCTTGTTTCATGTTCGAATTGATTCTGAATTTGGTATCAGCCCTGTTTTGCGTATCAGTTTTTTTTCTCTTGCGTCTCAGTTTGTTCTTCTACAGTTCCTGATTTTTAATTCAAGCTAGCTTTAGTTTTATCTGCTGAATTCACCTTGAAGTTTGTTTCATTTACATAGTTATTGAATTTAATTGCTGCATTGAGTTTCATTAGTAGCGTATCAACTATTGTTCCTGCAAACCAGCTGTTTGAGTTCTAGTTTCCTTTCGGCAATATTCCAATTTATTACTTCTGAAATTCTTGTCAAGTAAACATAAGTTTTTCCCAGTGATTCTCTAAATACTAGGTCTGTTCACTTAGTATCAGTTCATTGTCTGTTTGGCATTGCATTTGTAGCTGCATATTGGCACTTTTATTTTCAGTTTCGAATTTCTGCAAATTAGCCTTAGTTCTGAAATTTACAGTTATCACTTCTGAAGTTTTGTGCCCTTGAATCTGAGTTGTTTGTTTGATCTGCATCTAGTTTGCAGTTGCATTTCTGCATTCAAGTCCCCCCCCCCCCGAATAGTACTTCTGAATTTATGAACTTGCTTTTTCATTTCAGTTGTGTCTGAATTTGTTAGATTCATTTCTACAAATCTAAGTTCATCCTTCTGAAGCTAGTGTCGAGCACTTATTCTCAGCTAATTTGTTAGATTTTGTATCCAATTCATGCTTCATTTCATTTCTGCACATGGGTTCTGAATTCCTGCACATTCATTTTCTGCATTAGCTTGTTTTCGACTGATTAGTCACTAGCTTCTGAATATTTCTAGTCCTGTGTACTCCTCCATTGACAGCATACCTTTCCAAGCTGCATTGATCAGTTAAAAAGTCTGCAGTTAGTTTCAATCTTTGGCACATCAGTTTTTCGTCATTAAGCTTGTATTAGTCTTCTTTTAGATTGTTTAGCCTTAGCCTGTTTTAAATGGTAAATCATGAGGTAAATTTCTGCGTTAGAGTCCATCGAAAATTGGTTTAATTGAGTTGCCCTTGGTTGAGTTAATCGATTGTCATTACCTAGTTTAAATTCGTCTAGCTAAGTCTTTCCTTTTCTTTATGTTTTCACTTTTGAATTGAAACCAAACCCAATTCTTATTTGAAACCCAAAAATAATCAACGACACATAAACTCGAGCTCGAATCAAACCATCTCAACTAGCCCTAGGAAAAATACGACCTGTGGCCCCTTTACTACATTTCATTCTTTGATAGCAAAAAGGGTTTCCAGCTTTACAAATATCTAAATTTGAGACCCACATTCGTGACAGCTATATTTGGGTCCATCAAGGAAGCAAGAATCACTCTATAGACGAGCAGCACTTCGACACTTTACGGAACCGTACCGTGCACGTACAAAAAGTGCTCCTTTTATAGGTGAACAGGACAGATTCGCAATCTGTCCAGCCCGCACCAGTCGACTGCCCTTAGGGCAGTCGACTGGCCTAGCATTAATTTCTAGCCAACAGCTAGCCAACGGCTAGTTTCGGGGTATACCAGTCGACTGCCCAAATGTTAGTCGACTGGTCCGAGGCCGCAAACTTTCTGTGGGTTTTGGCAGTCGACTGCCCCAGGGCCAATCGACTGCCCTGCTTCACAGCTCAGCTCCAGCCACTCCGGACCTTCTCCTTCACGTGTGCCTTCAGGTCTGCTCCCTTGGCTCGCCCCTTGAAGTCCTCTTCCTCTGACTATCGTCCCTCAGATGCGCACGCAAGCCTTCCCTTGGCTTGCCTCCATGCTACCCTTCACGTGTGCACTTGAAGTCCACTTCCCAGCTTGCCCTTGGAGCTCTCCTCCCTCGGCTCTCGTCCCTCGGATATGTCCACCATGTGTGATTCTCTAAGTCCTGCAAACTCAATCACACACATCAAATATAACATAACACTCTAACTTTAAACATATTCACCCACACACATCAAAACCATGATCTTCCAATCATTTAAGGGTCGATTGCCTCAACAATCTCCCCCTTTTTTATGTGTGGCAATATGTTTAAGTTAGAGATAAATAACAGCCATAATAACAATAGCAACAGATAGCAATTGAAAAAACATGAGACATAGTAACTCTAAGAGGTAACCTCCCCCTTAATCTATGTCTTCTCCCCATTTTCAATTCTAATCACATTCCAAGTTAAGTTTTCACTTAACAACAGCAATATATTAAAAATATAAGACATATCAGAACCTAAGAGGTACCTCCCCCTTAATCCATGTCTTCTCTCCATTTTTAATCATTCAAGGTCTAAGTTAGACAAAATACCTAAAACCATCCATTTTAAGTCAAAATTCTAACTTAAACCACCCATTCTCCCCCTTTGACACCATCAAAATGATTGCCTCAAGCAACCAAACTCTAGGGCATCAAAAGTAAGAATTTTAAATTTCTGAAATTTCTCTCAGTGGCTGAAAACAGGCGTGCAAGTCGACTGCCCATGGGGCAGTCGACTGATACACCATCAATCTGATTTTTCAACTTTTCGACCGAATTTCAAAAACTCCCAGAAAATTCCAGAGAATTCCAAAAAATGTAAAATTTTGCATACATGTTTGAAATGTTATACTCTATCAGGGAAAAATATTAGTCCATATAAAATTTCAAACATGCATGACTTTTGATAAAAATCCAAAAATTTTGAAAACCACTACATTTTGTATCAAACTTTGAATCCAATTTTGCAATTATATGACTTTTAAAAACATGGCGAAGTATGTAAAGTATAAAATGGTTTTCCAATGTTTAAAATGTCCAACTATGATCTTTGGGCAAAGTGTCCATTGATTAAACACTTGCCTTCTCCATAGTTGGTCTAGTTTTCATATATTGATACTTCTAATGGTTCAACAATGTGCCACAAGCACAAGTGAGCCAAATGTATCACCCTAATGGATCAAGCACCTTTTTTCAAGGCTAATATTTCCAAGTTCACCCTATACTTCTACAAAACACATTCCAATGCCTCTTCTTAAGGATGTAAACTCCGATTCAGGAAGAGGCTTGGTAAATATGTCGGCTAGGTTCGACTTTTATTCAACATAGTGTAGTTCTATGTCTCCCCTTGTCACATGATCTCTAATGAAGTGATGTTTCACTTCAATGTGTTTTGTCCTAGAATGGTGAACCAGATTTTTGGTTAAGTTGATTGTGCTTATATTATCACACAAGACTTTGACCTTGGTGTAATGTAACTCATAATCCTCTAGGGTGTGCATGATCCAAAGGAGTTGGGAAACACACCCACCCATTGCCACATATTCCGCTTCCGTTGTTGATAGGACAACGCATGGTTGTTTCCTACTACTCCAACTAACTAAGGAAGACCCAAGGAATTGACACCCTCCACTTGTACTCTTCCTATCTAACTTGCAACCCGCATAGTCCGAGTCGGTGTATCAAATTAGGTCAACACTAGGGGTTCTAGGATACCAAAGTCTGACATTGAGGGTCCCTTTCACATACCTTAAGATCCTCTTAACTACAACCAAATGGGACTCTTTGGCACAAGATTGGTACCTTGCACACATACCTACAGCAAAAAGTATGTCGGGTCTACTAGTGGTTATGTATAGGAGGCTACCAATCATGCTCCTATATTGTTTAGAGTCTACCATTTTCCCTTCAATGTCACTATCCATTTTCACATTGGTTCCTATGGGTGTAGATGCTACCTTAGCATTTTCTCGACCAAATTTCTTTAACATCTCCTTAGCATATTTGGTTTGAAAGACATGTGTACCTTCATTAGTTTGCTTAACTTGAAGGCCTAAGAAAAAGGTTAACTCTCCTACAAGACTCATCTCAAATTCATCTTCCATACACTTGATGAATTATTGTAGGAAGTCATTATTTGTTGACCCAAAAATGATATCGTCTACATAGACTTGGGCAACAAATATGTCCTTGTCTTTAGATTTTAGGAACAAAGTAGGGTCAATTTTTCCTCTCCTAAACCCCTTAGACACTAGAAATGATGAAAGCCTTTCATACCAAGCCCGAGGAGCTTGTTTCAATCCATATAAGACTTTTCTTAATTTGAATACATGTCTTGGAAAGTTAGGTCCTCAAACCTGGGGGGTTGTTGTACATAAACCTCTTCCTTAATGATCCCATTAAGGAATGCCGACTTCACATCCATTTGGTGGAGTATGAAACCCATGTGAGCGGCATAGGCTAGTAGAATTCTAATTGATTCTAACCTAGCTACGGGGGCATAAGTCTCATCATAATCTAGTCCCTCAACTTGGTTAAACCCCCTAGCTACCAATCTAGCCTTGTTCCTAGTGATTTTACCTTGGTCATCTAGTTTGTTCCTAAAGACCCATCTAGTGGTTACAATAGTGCAATCATTGGGTCTAGGAACCAACTCCCAAACTTCACTCCTCTCAAATTGATTTAGCTCTTCTTGCATGGCTAAGTCCCAATCAACATCTCCCAATGCTTCATCAATGGACTTGGGTTCTAATTGGGAGATAAGAGCTATTTGACTAGTTTGATCCCTAAAGTAGGACCTAGTCCTTACTCCATGAGTGACATCACCCACTATTTGGTCAATCGGGTGATCATGGTGATGTCTCAAGGGCCTAGAGGTTGTGGGTTCATTTACTCCTTCTTCCTCATCCTCTAGGGTACTTCTTACTCCCCCTTGATCATTGCCCTCCAAATGTAGGTCTTGGATTCTTTGGGCAAGGGGTTGGACCTCCTCTATATCCTTATCAATTGAAGCCTTTCTTGGGTAGGTACTAGTTGTTTCATCAAATTTGACATTTGAGGACTCCTCAATCACTTTTGTCCTCTTGTTGTACACTCTATAACCCCTACTAGTCAATGAGTACCCTACTAGAATTCCTTCGTCGACTTTAGACTCAAATTTTTTTAGGTCATCTTTGGTGTTTAAGATGTAGACTTTACATCCAAAGACCCTAAAATAGTGGACTTGAGGTACCCTTCCATTCCACAACTCAAAAGGTGTTTTCCCTAGAAACCTATGTATCAATACCCGATTTTGAATATAGCAAACGGTGTTAACCGCTTCGGCCCAAAAATAGCTAGGAAGAGAGTATGCATTAAGCATAGTCCTAGCAGCTTCTTGTAGGGCTCGGTCTCTCCTCTCAACTACCTCATTTTATTGAGGAGTCCTTGGGTATGAAAATTCATGCTTGTACCCATTTTCAACACAAAATTGTGTGAAACTTACGTTTTGGAACTCCCCACCATGATCACTCCTAATTCGATTTATTTTGATATGCTTTTCGTTTTCTACCCTCTTGCTAAATCCTATAAAAATCTCTAGGGTATCATCCTTATGTTTCAAAAAATAAACCCATGTAAATCTAGAGAAATCATCTACTATTACTAGGCAATATTTACTCCCTACAAGTGAGGGAGTACTATGGCAATCAAATAAATCTATGTGCAAAAGTTCTAAAGGCAAAGAGGTAGTGGTTAGGGTTTTACCTTTGTGTGATGCTTTTGATTGCTTACCCTCTTGGCATGCATCACACAACTTGGTCTTCTCATACTTGATCGTTGGTAGCCCCTTCACCAACTCTTCCTTGGCCACTCTTGCAATTCTCCTCATGTTGATGTGTCCAAGTCTCTGGTGTCACAACCATCCTTCTTCTTCTTTGGACATCAAACACTTAGCAACATTGTTAGTAGCATAAGTAAGATCAAGATAATATAAATTTGTCTCTCTAAACCCTTCTAATATGATAGCATTTGATTCATTATGTCTAATGATGCATTTTCTAGCATGAAATTCAACTCTAAAACTGGCATCACATAATTAACTCACACTTAATAAATTAAACTTCATATCTTTGATTAAAAGTACCTTATGTATGGAAATGGTGGGAGATACCTCAATTGTGCCCCTACCAATGATCCTTAACTTTCCACTGTTCCCAAAGGAGACCGTCCCTTCTCTTAGGTAGCTAATAGTGGTGAACTTGCTCACATCCCCGGTCATGTGTCTTGAGCATCCACTATCTACTATCCACATAGTTGGGGCCTCCTTCACCTTTACCTAAACAACATGGAAAATATACTCTTTTGGTACCCATATCTTTGATCCATAAGCATCATTTAGAAATCTCTTAGGTACCCATGCCTTCTTTGTGGTTCCCCTAGCCCCTAGTCTCCTAGATGCACCAATCCTACCGGTAAGTGAGACAAACGCTACCTCCTTTGTCTTAGGCCTATAACCCAACCCGGCTTTGTTATACACAGCCCTTTGACTGTTGATGATCATATCTAGGTTGCTAGATCCTACTTGAAATTTCCTAAGGGCCTTCGTGAGGTCATCTACCTATTTCCTTAATTCTCTATTTTCAGCTTCAAGATGTAAAGCATGTGAAGAGATAGAGCTAGTATGCAAATCTTTAAGTTTAGTAGACTCTACTCTAAGCATGGCAATTTCTTCCTTTAGATCCTTAACTTTACTTCTAGCCTTAGCTAAGTCCATGTTCGTGCTAGAAATTATGTTCACTAAAGTAGAGGAGGGTAAGCGGTATACCTCACTTACCGAAGCTTCTGACTCTGATGATGAAGTAGAGGAGCTCTCATCTTCCCTACTTGAGCTTCGTTCATCGTCCGATGAGTCTGAGTGATCTAGTGCCATAAGAGCAAAGTGGGAGACTTGCTCTTCTTCTTCCTCTGAGGATGAGGGATCATCCTAAGTACCTTGAGGTTGGTGGCACCCTTCTCCTTTCCCTTTGATTTCTTCTTGTCACTCTTCTTCTTCTCCTTCTTCTTGTCATCCCTTTTCTTCAATTGGGGGCACTCGTTCTTCATATGTCCCTCTTGGTGGCAGTTGTAACATATTATGTCCTTGGTCTTACCCTTACCTTTGGCCCCTTTCCTAGCATAGGACTTGTTAGATAAACTTTTAAAAGCTCTACGAAATTTTCTTACCATGAAGGCCTCTTGGTCACTATCCATAGAGGCGCTGGATTCTTCTGAATCTGATGAGGATGAGTAGACAACCTTCTTCTTCTCCTTCCTCTTCTTCTTCTCCTTTTCTGCAACAAAAGCAATACCTTTCTCTTTTGCCGAGACATTAGCTTGCTCGTATAACTCAAATTCACAGAAAAGATCGTCTAATTTAACAATGGACAAATCCCTCGATACCTTGTATGCATCAACCATGGATGCCCACAAGGTGGTTCTCGGGAAGGCTTGTAAAACATACCTGACGATGTCCCGGTTCTCGATCTTCTCTCTAATCACATGGAGTTCATTGATCACTTCTTTTACCCTTCCATGTAGATGGCTGACGGTTTCGTTGCTCTTCATGTAAAGGGATTGCAGTTGGGGCACCAACAAGTCCTTCTTGGCTCTTTTGGACTCGTTTGACCCCTCGTTCAACTCCACCAACTTGTCCCACAATTCCTTGGCGCTCTTGAACGGCCCCACCTTGTTCAGTTGCCCCTTCAAGAGCCCGCATTGCAATGTGGTGGTGGCCTTGGCATTTGATTGCGCCCTCTTCATCACCTCCTTCGACCATGATCTCATCGGTGTTGGGTCTCCTCTTTCATCGACGGGCGCCTCAAAGCCATCTACAACACTGATCCAATTTTCAATATCATTCATGAGGTAGTATTGCATCCTACCTTTCCAATAGGCGAAGTCATTCCCGTCGAAGAAGGGTGGTCGTGCAGTGGAGTATCCCTCTCGAAACGCCATCACAATTGTTCCGGTTGACGATTAGTTCTTCCGAAACGCACCGGCTCTGATACCAACTGAAGGATCGTTTCAGGCATGCAAAGGGGGGTGAATAAACTTTTTCGGATCTTGGATCTCTACAGAATTGTTAGCGCAGCAGAAATAATATGCAAAGGAATTAAAACAATGCTAACACTTATCGTTTACTTGGTATCCACCCAGATGGGTGACTAGTCCAAGGATCCACGCCGCGAGCACCACTTTTCATTATCGAAAAGTTTCCTTGAGGTGGAGAAACCTTTACAACAAGATCTTCCTCTTTACAGATGCAAAAATACGAGAGAGGAAGCAAGAATCACTCTACAGACGAGCAGCACTTCGACACTGTACGGAACTGTACCGTGCACGTACAAAAAGTGCTCCTTTTATAGGTGAACAGGACAGATTCGCAATCTGTCCAGCACGCACCAGTCGACTGCCCCTATGGCAGTCGACTGGCCTAGCATTAATTGCTAGCCAACGGCTAGTTTCGGGGTATACCAGTCGACTGCCCAAATGCCAGTCGACTGGTCCAAGGCCGCAAACTTTCTGTGGGTTTTGGCAGTCGACTGCCCCAGGGCCAGTCGACTGCCCTGCATCACAGCTCAGCTCCAGCCACTCCGGACCTTCTCCTTCACGTGTGCCTTCATGTCTGCTCCCTTGGCTCGCCCCTTGAAGTCCTCTTCCTCTGGCTATCGTCCCTCGGATGCACACGCAAGCCTTCCCTTGGCTTGCCTCCATGCCACCCTTCACGTGTGCCCTTGAAGTCCACTTCCCGGCTTGCCCTTGGAGCTCTCCTCCCTCGGCTCTCGTCCCTCGGATATGTCCACCATGTGTGATTCTCCAAGTCCTGCAAACTCAATCACACACATCAAATACAACACAACACTCTAACTTTAAACATATTCACCCACACACATCAAAACTATGATCTTCCAATCATTTAAGGGTCGATTGCCTCAACAACTTCTGCACTGTAAGAGGGGTTTTCTTTGCCTCCGAAAATTTCGGAAAGGAGACCAATAGTGGACTCACACCGAGTACATAGGCCTTGGACGTACTAACCCTGGAGGTCGGGAACCAAGTAAATAAATCCCGCGTGTCCATTGTCTTGCTTTTATTCTTTCTGTTTTATTTTCCGCTGTGCTACTAACGCTCTGTCTAGAATGATCGAATGTTTTACGAAGTTTACCGAAAAGATTTTTCAGTCGATATTCACCCCCCCCCCTCTATCGACGGCATCGGTCTTACAAATGGTATCAAAACCAGGCCGCTCTTCACCGGACTAACCGCCGACGGAGCAAAGACGCCAGGAGTTGAGGGAGAGCCCAGGGGTGAATCAGGTATATTTTACTTTAAAATGTCATTTTAAATTTCATGTTATATGCTTCACATGCAGGGAGAGAGGGCACTATAAAAATCAATGCCCTACTCATAAGACTCATTCTTCACCGGCGACAAAAGATGTACCAGCACCCAGAGTCTGGAGGAACAAAGATCACATCAAGTGTTTCAAGTGTGGAAAGTACGGACACTACAAGAATTAATGTTCGGCAAAGGTATGCAAAATTTACATTCCGAAAACTTTTCAAATTCTTGCACTTTCAGATGTTAAATTAGGTAATTTTTAAGAAAAATTAAATTTACTACATAGTAAAATTAATATTTTGCATGTCAAATTAGAAAATGCAGATATGACTAAAATATCATAAATTAATTTTTTAATCCAGAACATCAATACAGTAATTTCTAAAATAAATTATCATATTTTTAATTCTAAAAAACTTAATTCTGATAATTGTAATTCTGATAAACTTAATTCTGATATTTTTAATTCAGATAAATTTAATCCTAAGGATAATTCTGAATTCAAATTTGAAAATCCTAAGGATAATTCCGAATTCAAATTTGAAAATCTTAAGGATAATCCTGAAATCATTGAAATTATTTCTGAAGATAATCCTGAAATTATTGAAATTATTTCTGAGGATAAGAATGATTTTGTTAGGAATATTCTTGAGGATAACTTTGAAGATATTGAAAATGAAACTCTCTTAGATGATAATTTAATTATAGATAATGTTAAAGATTATTACAAAATATTAACTAGTGACCCTAATTACTCCACCTACTTTGAGGATATTGAAAGATCTAATTTTGAGGTGGTTGTGGAATTATCTGAGATCAAGGCCATAGTCAACAAAATTCACAAAGATTCAAATAAAATTAAATTATTAGAAAAACATGAGAGGATAAATAAGGAGGAAATAGTAAAGGAATCAGAAATTTTTGAAATAATCAAGATAATGAACCTACCCACAATTATTATCTAACCCAAAGATGATGAAATCTAATTAAATCGTAACAATTTTTACCTAATTAATTCAATTAAATCATAATTAAATCAAATTCAAATTAATTCAAATTAATTCAATTAAATCTTAATTAATTCAACTAAATCTTAATTAAATCAAATTCAAATTAATTTAATTAAACCTTAATTAATTCAATTTCAAATTAATTAAAATTAATTCAATTAAATCTTAATTAATTTAATTAAACCTTAATTAATTCAAATCCAAATTAATTCAAATTAATTCAATTAAATCTTAATTAATTTAATTAAACCTTAATTAAATCAAATTCAAATTAATTCAAATTAATTTAATTAAACCTTATTTAATTCAAATTCAATTAAATCTTAATTAATTCAATTAAATCGTAATTAAATCAAATTCAAATTAATTCAATTAAATCTTAATTAAATCAAATTCAAATTATTCAAATTAATTTAATTAAACCTTAATTCAAATTCAATTAAATTTTAATTAATTCATTTAAATATAGAGTTCCTTTGCACTATTGAAGGGTCCCACCCGGGTTCAGTTCTTCTTTGGTTAGTCCGCATTGGAGTGTCTGGGTTGCTTTTGCATCAGCCTCGATCTTCTTCTTCAGCGAGGCATCCCATTCTGTGTAATATTGTGTCACTCCTTCAGCATTCTTAGGGATTTCCAAACCAGATTGGATTATGATCCACATATCCACTTGAGTTTTCAGGTGGACTTCCATCCGACTCTTCCAGTAGGAGAAGTCTTCTCCACTGAAGAGTGGTGGTCTGGCTGTGCTGAAACCCTCTTGCATGGCCATAAGATTTCTGAAATAACAAAAAAATAGAGAAATTCTATCCCAAGACTTGGTCTTGGATTAGTAGTACGGGAATAAAATAGTTGAGAAAAAGTGATCGAGTGGTGTTGCACCAATCTCGGTCAACGAGAAAAATTCGAAAGAAAAAAGAAAAAAAAATCATAAAATCCGAAAAACTCTCAAATTGGTGGTTGCACCAAATTTGAGCCACCCGCTCTGATACCACTTGTTGGATCGAGAAAAAGATAAAGGGGGGGTGAATATCGTTAAAACTTTTCGGATAGAATAAAGGGCGAATACGCAGCGGAAATAATTAAATGCACACAGGAACACAAGTAGATTTTTAGTTGGTTCGGAGTTGCAGTCGGCTCCTACTCCAAGGCCCACCGTCCTTGATCGTTTACTTTGGGCAATACTATAATCGCACAAAATATGGTTTACAATTTTCAGTACAACAGTATTTAGAAAATTGAAATGCTACATTTTTCGTTACCGACGCCCGATGTAGATCATATTTCGGTGGAGAGGGTCGTCGTCGGCGCTGAGATCTCGAAGATGGAGTTCCGGGGTGTAGCGCTTAAACGAAAAGCTTTGGAGCGTTGAGAAATTGTGTTGTTGAAGCCTTGGGGTCGAGCCCCTTTTATAGTGCTCAATCGGGCGCCTGATATGTTGGGGGCACCTGACACGTGCCCTCCGATCTGCGAATCCTTATCTGCGGGCTCGGTCTGCACTTATCCTCCCCACTTGGGCACCTGAGCTAATGGGGGCGCCCGTGACCTCCCGGGCGCCTAATCCACCTTGGTTCAGTGGCTTCACAGCTATGTTTTTGGTTTTGCCTTCACTCTTGGGCGCCCGTGTCCTTACGGGCGCCGGACTCCATTCGGGCGCCTAGGCCCAGTGAAGAACCTTCACTTGCAGATGATCAGTCCTTCGACCCTGCAACTAAGGTTAGTCCCAAAAACATAATACGCAATAATTACAGCGGTAGCTGTCTTGGTTCTGACTTCGGATCTCCCAAATGGACCCCTAGGTCGAACCGACGCCTACTGTTCTCTCGATGGGGAACATGTCCTCACATACTCCTCTCAGGAGAGTTTTCCTTTTGCCAACCGGCTCCTCCGGTTGGACTTTTGCCCGATCCACCTGACCAGGTCTTCGTGCCCAACTTCCAGTCAGGTCTTCGGTGCCCAATCCCTTGCTAGGAATTCGTGCCCAGTCCTCGACCAGGACTTCTTTGCCCGACTTCCGGTCAGGTCTTCTTGCCCAGTCCTTGACCAGGACTTCTTTGCCCAGCCCTTTGCCAGGACTTCTTGCCTAGTGTACCTAGGACTTCTTCCTGCACACTTAGTAAACAAATTAGAACACAATAGCATCTTAACTCTTGATCCCTTTGCCATTATCAAACCCAGGTTTGACTTAGGTGCTACCTGCACCAACAATCTCCCCCTTTTGATTTATGGCAACCCGGTTCAAAAAGTTAAGTTAAACAAAAAGGTGAAGTACCAGTTTTAATTTCCTCCCCCTGGAAGAAATCTCCCCATTAGTTTTTCAAACATTCGTGGGGTTTTTTGAAAAAGTTTATAAGTCTTTGTTTCTAAAATTGAAAAGTTTTTCAGGTTTTCAATACTTAGAAAATTTTCAAAACGGGATTTTTTAAGTTAGAAAAATTTTCCAAAAATATTTTGAGTTGGGCACTTGGAAAATTTTTCAACACATTTGGCTTTAGCACTTAGAAAATTTTCAAGAGAATTTTGAAATTAACACTTAGAAAATTTTGCACCAGAAAAAATTTAGAGTAAGTACTTAGAATATTTTGAAAACAATTTTGAGTTAACTACTTAAAAGAATTTTCAAAACAATTTTGAGTTAGTATTTAAAAGACTTTTGAAAACAATTAGTCTTTGCACTTTAGAAAATTTTCTAAACTGATTTTGAAGTTAACACTTAGAAATTTTTCATGCAGTATTAATACTTTAGAAAAATCTCAAGCAAAATTTTGAATTTATAACACTTAGAAAATTTTTCCAACATGATTTTGACTTACTTTACTTTTTAAAAAAAGGAGATAAAAGTTTTGAAACAAATTTAATTTTAAAAAAAATAAATTTTAAAACCTTCTTTTTTTTTCTCCTTTCCAATCTCTCCTCCTTTGCCATATATCAAAAAAAATATAGCAAAAAACTGAGTAATAAAAGTAAGGTGTTGTACTGAACCAATTCTAAGTTTAAACTGGACCAAATCAATTTTAATTTTCTCTTTCGGATCCTGTCTAACCCAGTTAGCTACTTACTAACTGCTATAAACAGTAGCTTTCGCTAGGGTTAGTCAAGTTAAGTGATCTGGTCAAGTTAGATTTTCTAAGTTTGACACTTAACCTGATTACTGTTTAATTGGTATTTATCGCCCCAATTACTGCAGATGCACTGACTTAAAGCATCTTAAATCAAGGCATAGACCTAAGCATCTCAACCCAGTCTAGGTTATCAATCAAAAGTACCCTAAGGTGTTTGTGAGATGTTGGCTTCTAGATCTATAGGTGCATGCAGTTCTAGGGTTAGGGCCTAGGCTAAGTCCATTTGCGAAAAAGCCCTAGTTTTGAAGGGGGTAAGTTTTGAAAAAAGCTAAGTCGGAAAATCATTTAAAATAAAAAATGATTTTTCAAATTAAATAAGAAATGAAATAAAATAGTTAAAAAAAGACATAAATAGAGCAGTCCTATTCTACCAAGCATAACATCACAATTGACTAAGCATGCTAATTGAAATGGCAAGTAATTACTGAGATAAATGCATAAGATTCATCTAGTCACTAGTAGGACCAGAGAAATCAAACTAAAGTCAAGTGCCAGTCAAGTACGAGTCAAATACAAGTCAAATAGTTCACACTGCACTAGAATAGTATGAAAATGTCAATCTGAACTAAGAGGAAGGGCCAGGATGGTAAGGTGGGCCAGGCTGGTAAGATTGGCCAGGCTACCAGGATCGAAACAGCGACATCATCTCGTTGTATTGTGCATCACTCGTTTCTTGATTGGCTCGAATGGTGCCCATCTGCTCGATGTGGTAAGCCTCGACCTGTAGCGACCCCGCCTTCTCTACCTTAGACGGACCGTTACTTTGTCTACTTCTTGACTCTAATGCAACGACTAAAAATACGGAACTTTCTTTAACTTTTTTTTTGTATTTAAATCTATCTAAGAATGATATTCTACTTTAATAGTCATGCATTTAAACTCATCACACAAGGTTCTATAACATTATTGAAGCATTATGGAATATGAATGTAACTTTTCTAAGCATATTTAAAGCAATAAAACTTAATTCAAAAGGAGGCTAACAACATCTTGGCACATGCATCAAATAGATAGAATGTAAACCTTACTTTTCTACCGAATTTACAAGCATTTTAAGCACAATTAGGATTTAGTCCAAAAGGGAATACTAAGCTCAAGAATAAGTCTAAAATTCAATGTATCAACATGCTAAACTACTCATGCCCTTGCTCATCTAGTGCATTCACAAAAGTATGCATACTAATTGAAATGACATGGAATCTTCATTCTACAAAATTGAGCATGTAAAACTATCCGAAGCATAAATGTTTAATAAACTCCATAACACAATAACTTGGAATTTGGAAACCTTAAACATTGCATTTCAAATAAGCTAAACTGTCTCGTCCCAAGGACCTCTCCAAGGTCAGCCACCACACACACGTCGCTCAGCACCGCCTCGTCGCCTTCCTTCAGAATTGCTTGCCTTTACCTTTGCCTGCAGTAAGAGGAAATGCAACTATTAAGCATAAAGCTTAGCAAGTACTATCTAGCTCACAAAATCTCGAAATGTGCAAGCATGCTTTTTAGACAATGGAAGATCACATGAGATACTTTTATGCTTGAAAGAAACACTAAAACATGTATAACTCAAGACATGCATACTCAAGCATTAATAAGTCAAATCACATGAGATACTTTTATGCTTAAAAGAAACACTAAACATGTATAACTCAAACATGTATACTCAAGCATTAATAAATCTTAACTCACTTTGACTTGGCTTAACTTGAAACTTTAGCAATTCTTTAACTTTAAATCTTTCTTTAACTTTTAGAAAATTTCCTTAAACTTTATAAAAACTTTGCTAAAGCATATACTTGAAAATAATAACTCACTTGGATCCACTTAAGACGTAAGTACCATCTTATGCGCGTTCCCTAAAAGGTTGGGGTAGCGAGCCGCCAATCCTAATAGAGCAGACCTTGGTCTACCAGGGCCAAGACCTTGGAATTGGACACCTGGATTTCTTTAACGACGCCCTTGGACGCCGGGTACTGGCCTTAGAAAATAAAATAGCTTTTCTTTTTTCTTTCTTATCTTTAAATGCCTTGGCATTTTATCGAACACCTTGTGTGCCCAAATCCCTAAGTCTTGACTTTTGGGGATTTCGTAAGGCCTTGGCCTTCTCTTTTCTTTTTCTTTATCTTTCTTTTCTTTTCTTATAGATTTCTTAGACCCTAAACTCACATAGGGTACTCTATCAAATATATATAAGCATATAATGAACTAAGATCACATGCAAATCTTAACTAAAAGTAAATATCTCTTTTAAAACTTTAAGGGAAAATTCTTGCGGAAAACCGCCTCTTACTGCAGGTGAGCAGTACTTACCTTGATTTCTTGGACTTACAACCGAAATTAGACGACTAGGGCTCGGGTGAAACTTGAGATCTCTACGAACCGTCCGCGCCTACGTGTTCTTCTCGTCGAGACGAACGAAACGCTCCGACCCCCTTGAGATTCCCTTAGCCGGCGCCCCTTAGGAGAGGAGAGGAGGAAAGAAAACCTAGGTTCCCTTTTGTTTTCGCCGCCCCTCCCTCGCCCCCTTCTCGCACGCAGCCGAAATTCTCCTCCAAGGGTTTCACGCGACTTAAGCGGGGTTTAAATACCTCTTCATGAAAAAACGTAACTACTCTATAAAATTATTTCTCTCCACCTTTTGTTGTGCTTGATACCCTAGCCCAGCCGGTCACTTGCGCGCCCTTAAGGGCTTGCTCCTCCTGTGGTCGCGAGTTCGAACCCCCCTGCTGCCCTTTAAAGTTTTTCCTTTTTTTAAAATACTAAACGGACTCGGAAAATTCCATAAAAATATTCTAAAAATTCTAAAAATATCTAGAATATTTCTAAAACATTTTTAAATAGTTCTAAGGACTTTAAGACTTAAATGGAAATTTTGGGGCGTTACAATCCCCCATACCTTATGAAAAGTTCGTCCTCGAACTTAGAATAATTCTGGATATCTTTCTCTCATGCTGTCCTCACGTTCCCAAGTAGCCTCCTCATGCTTTTGACTCTGCCAGATGACCTTCACTAGTGGCACTTCTTTGTTTCTTAATCTTTTAACTGCTTTGTCCACTATCTGTGTCGGTCTGCTCTCATAGCTAAGATCTTCTTGGATCTGCACTGACTGAGGCTGAATCACTTGATTGGGATCGTGAATACACTTCTTTAGCATGGAGACATGAAATGTACTGTGGATAGCTGACATATCCTCTGGCAAGTCCAGCTCATAGGCTACCTTCCCAACTCTCTTTATAATCTTGTAGGGTCCTATGTAGCGAGGACTCAGCTTGCCCTTTTTGCCAAATCTCATCACTCCCTTCATAGGGGCGACCTTGAGAAATACTGAATCTCCAACTTGGAATTCAAGTGGCCTACGGCGTGTGTCAGCATAACTTTTCTGTCTACTCTGGGCAGTCTCAATCCTCTGGCGGATCATCTGGATAGCCTGAGTGGTCTCATCTATAAGCTCAGTCTGGCTGCCTAGTCCTGACTCCATCTCTTTCTTCTCACCAGCTTCTTGCCAACATATGGGTGATCTGCATTTCCTGCCATATAATGCTTCATAAGGTGCCATTTTGATAGTGGCCTGATAGCTATTGTTGTAGGCAAATTCAGCTAAACACAGGTACTTGCACCAACTGCCTTTAAAATCTAGTGCACAGGCCCTGAGCATATCTTCTAAAATTTGATTTACTCTTTCTGTCTGTCCATCAGTCTGGGGATGGAAGGCTGTGCTGAATTTAAGTCTGGTGCCTAGTGCGTGCTGAACACACTCCCAGAAGTGAGAGACAAAGCGCCCGTCTCTGTCAGAAATGATAGACTTCGGAACTCCATGAAGCCTGATCACTTCCTTCACATATAACTGCGCCAAATGCTCTACTGAGTGCGACACCTTGATGGCTAGAAAGTGGGCAGACTTGGTCAATCTGTCCACTATCACCCAAATTGCATCGTGTCCATGGGTGGTTCTTGGAAGACCTGTGATAAAGTCCATGGATATTTCTTCCCACTTCCACTCTGGAATGGGAAGTGGCTGTAGAACTCCTCCTGGTCTCTGGTGCTCTGCCTTGACTCTCTGGCAGTCAAGCAGGTACTGATATATCTGGCCACGTCTCGCTTGAGTCCAGACCACCAGAATCTTTTCCTTAGATCTTGATACATCTTGGTGGAACCTGGATGCATCGAATAAGGAGTACTGTGGGCTTCTTCCAAGATGCTCTTTCTCAGTTCCTCGTCATTGGGGACGCAAAGGCGGTCTCCAAGGTAGAGGATGCCACTGTCTGATACTCGAAACTCTAAATTTTCTGCCTCTTGGATCCCCTGCTTGATCTTCTGGATCTCTGGGTCTTGATCTTGCTTTTCTTGTATATCTATAAGTAGGGTTGACTCTAGGGTCAATGCAGAAAATTGCCCAATCATAACCTCGACTCCAAAATCTTTTATTTCTTTCTGAAGTGGTGGAGACAGTGATGATAGGGACATCAGTGCTGCACAGGATTTCCTGCTCAGTGCATCTGCCACTTTATTAGCTTTACCTGGGTGGTAGAGGATTTCACAGTCATAATCCTTGACCAACTCTAGCCACCTGCGCTGCCTCATATTCAGATCCTTCTGAGTGAAGAAGTACTTCAAACTCTGATGGTCTGTGAAGATTCTGCACTGCACTCCATACAGGTAGTGTCTCCAGAGCTTCAGTGCAAAACCACAGCTGCTAGCTCAAGGTCATGAGTAGGGTAATTCTTCTCATAGTCCTTGAGCTGTCTGGAGGCATACGCTATTACTTTCCTTCTTGCATGAGGACAGCTCCAAGGCCCATCTTGGATGCATCACTGTAGATGTCAAAGGCCTTGTCACTTTCTGGAACCGTCAGGATGGGAGCACTGGTCAGTCTCTTTTCAGCTCTAGAAAACTGTGCTCGCATTTATCTGACCATTCAAACTTCTTGTTCTTTCTGGTCAAGGCTGTGAGTGGAGAGGCTATTCTGGAAAAGTCCTCCACAAATTTTCTGTAATATCCTGCCAGGCCTAAGAAGCTTCTGATTTCACTGGCATTCTTGGGTCTACACCAGTTGCTGACTGCTTCTATCTTGGCTGGATCAACTTGAATGCCTTCTTTGGATACAATGTGACCTAGGAAGGTCACTGATCTAGCCAAAACTCACACTTTGAGAATTTTGCATAGAGCTTCTCCTGCTGAAGGATCTGCAGCACTATCCTCAAGTGTGTAGCATGGTCCTCTGGAGTCTGTGAGTATATGAGAATATCATCAATAAATACAATGACGAATTTATCGAGATACTCCCTGAAGATGTGGTTCATCAGCTCCATGAAGACTGCTGGAGCATTGGTTACTCCAAAAGGCATCACTACAAATTCGTAGTGGCCGTATCTTGTCCTGAAGGCCGTCCTGGGGATGTCACTTTCTTTAACCTTTAGCTGATGATACCCAGAACGCAGGTCTATCTTCGAGAACACTGTAGCCCCTTTGAGTTGATCAAATAAATCATCTATTCTAGGAAGGGGGTACTTGTTCTTGATGGTTACCTTGTTCAGAGCTCTGTAGTCTATGCACAGACGCATAGACCCATCCTTCTTCTTGACGAAAAGTACAGGAGCTCCCCAGGGTGAATGACTCGGGCGGATGAAGCCCTTGTCTAGTAGCTCCTGGAGTTGCTCTTGTAATTCTTTCAGCTCTGCAGGAGACATACGATATGGGGCTTTTGAGACCGGACCGGTACCTGGCACCAGCTCAATCTCAAATTCCACCTCCCTGTTGGGCGGTAGTCCAGGTAGTTCTTCTGGGAACACTTCTGGATATTCGCAGACTACCCGTACATCCTCCTGCTTGAGTTCTTCTTTGCTTCTGAGTCCACTACGGTGCAAGAAAACCAGCACACCCTTGCTCTAGCATCTGGTGGGCTGCCAAGGCTGAGAGGAATTTCTGAGTCTTCCTCTTTGGGGCTCCTTGAAACTCGAATGGTGGTTCTCCTTCTGGGCTGAAAACCACCTTCCTTCTACGGCAGTCCACTGAAGCGCTGTACTTACTGAGGAAATCCATGCCCAGTATGATGTCGAAGTCTTGCATCGCAAGGACTATCAGATCGACATATAGCTCTCGGTCTGAAATCTTGATTGGCACAGCCCGGAGTCGCTGGGTGGATTCCATGATCTCCCCTGAAGGGAGAGTTGTCAGGAATCTGGACTCCCAACTCTCTGCAGGCACCTGTAACTTACTAGCAAAAGGTACTGATACGAAAGAATGGGTCGCCCCAGTGTCAAACAGTGTAGTAGCTAAATGCTGAAAAATAACTATTTGACCTGTTACGACCGTGGAGGCGCTGGCAGCTTCTTCCTTCGTGAGGGAAAAGACTCTGGCATTGGTTGGAACTGGTGCTGCTTCCAACCCTCCCTGACTGATCTGAGGTCCCTCCAGTATAGTAGGCATGTAATGTAACTGAGGCTTGCCTCCATACTGTACGGACTGCTGAGGAAGTACCTTAAACTTGTTTGGGCAGTCTTTGGATCTGTGTCCCTCTTGTCCACATGAGTAGCATCCAGTTACACCCAAAAGGCATGCTCCTGGATGGGTCCTCCCACACTTAGGACAAGGTGGATACCTAGCTTGCTTGTTCTCTGGGTTTCCTTTTTGGCTGCCAGGCCACTGCTTCCTTTTGTGGTTCTTGTTCTTCCAGTTCTGGTTATTTGGCTGAGGCTTCTGGCCTCCGGTTGTCTTGTTCTCAATCAGGACTGGCTTCTGCTGTGTTTGCTGTGCCTTGATGCTATTCAGATAGTGCTCTGAGATTAGAGCACTACTGACCAACTCCTCGCTGGTCTGGGGTCGGTGCGTCCCGCTGTTCACGTTAAGTGCTATTTCAGGGTTCAGCATGCGGAGCATCAGTCTGACTCGCTCCTTCTCTGTGCTGACTAGCTCTGGGCAGAGGCGAGCTAGTCTGTTGAACTTCGCGACTGCTTCTCCCACTGGTAGGTTACCTTGTCTGAACTCCATAAAGTCCTCGTAGTGCTTGTTGGTAACCCGCATGTGGAAGAACTCCTCATAGAACTCTTGCTCGAAATCTGTCCAGCTCATCTGGTTGACTATCCTCTTACT
>JAGFNQ010004664.1:0-28374 GCA_024364735.1 Boesenbergia rotunda
GTATCTCTCTGGAATATTGCGTATCCTATCAGACCTACGAAGAGGTGGTGTTGTTTTAGGTTCAACTGATAGCTCATCATTATGAGTTATTGGTTATGGGTCTAGACTAGGTATCTCTGTAATGTCTATTGGAGTTCTCGAACTTCATCAAGTTCAATGCCACTCCCACTATTTTCTTGTAAAAGAAATTCTTTTTCCAGAAATACAGCATGCCTTGAAACAAACACCTTTTGTTCCAAGGGATGATAGAATTGGAAACCCTTTGTTTCCTTAGGGTATCCAATAAATAGATATTTATCAGACTTAGCATCCAATTTGTCTGATACAGTCCGCTTCACATAAGCAGGATAACCCCAAATCTTAAGGTGAGTTAAGTGAGGTTTCTTACTATTCCACATCTCATATGGAGTAGTAGAGACTACCTTGGTCGGGACTCTATTTAGCAAGTAAACAGCTGTCTTAATTGCATAGCCCCAAAAGGATTTTGGAAGAGTTGCATGATTCATCATAGATCTAACCATGATTGTGCCTCTCAGATACACCATTATGCTGTGGTGTATATGGTGGAGTTCATTGAGACAATATCCCATTGTCCCTAAGATAATCTTGAAACTCTTGACTCAAGTATTCACCACCCCGATCGGATCGAAGTATCTTAATACTTTTGCCAAGCTGTTTCTCTACTTCATTTCTGAACTCTTTGAATTTCTCGAAAGCTTCAGATTTGTGTTTCATCAAGAACACATATCCGAATCGTGAGTGATCATCGATAAAGGTAATGAAGTAGCTATAGCCTCCTTGTGCAAGAGTTGACATTGGTCCACATACATTAGTATGTATTAGACCAAGTAATTCTTCCACTGGATTACCTTTTTCGAAAAGGGTAATTTGGCCATCTTGCCTTTTAAGCATGATTCGCATGTATCAAATGAACCGGGTTCAAATGATTCCAGAATTCCACATCGGTGTAATTTGCTCATGCATTTCTTACTTACATGGCCAAGACGACAATGCCACGTATAGGAGTCTATTCGATTATCTATTCGAGTACGTTTGTTGCTAACTTCGATATTGAAAACGTCACCGGATAAATCTAACGTGTAGATACCATTGCACAAAGTTCCGGTCCCATAAAGAACACCATTTAAAGTTATGTAACAACAATTGTTACTAAAAGTTAAATGATAACCCTTTTCATTCAAACATGAAATAGATACAATGTTCTTTATTAACGAAGGAACAAAATAACAATTATCTAATTCTAAGACACGTCCAGTAGGGAGCTTTAGCAAATATGTTCCGATGGCAATAACAGTAATCTTTGCTCCATTTCCAACTCGCAAATTTGCTTCTCCCTTGACGAGTCTTCTTCTATTCCTTAGCCCCTATATGTCATTACATATATGTGAGCTACACCCAGTATCAAGTACCCAGGTGGTTGAGGAAATAGAGTGACATTGAATAACGAAGATACCTGAAGAGGATGGGGCATCGGATGCCTTCTTCTTCAATGACTCAAGATAAACCTTGCAGTTTCTTCGCCAGTGACCCTCCTTGCCGCAGTGATGGCAAGTGCCTTTTGGTGTCTTTTCAGTCTTTTTGGCCTTTTTCTTCTTTCCCTTATTCTGTTCTTTGGCCTTCCTCTTAGAACCTTTCTTGGAGGAACCAACTAACAGTACCGTCTTTTGATCCTGCTTCACAGAAGGCTCTATAGTCTTCAGCAGGTTGAGCAACTCAGGAATGGTAGTCTTCAGCTTGTTCATCCGATAGTTCATCACGAATTGTGAATAACTTTTGGGCAAACAATGCAGAATTAAGTCAATACTTAGTTCATGATCCATTGCAAAACCGAGTGTGCCCAGTCGCTCAATGTACCCCAACATCTTCAACACAAACTGTGAAACAGAAGGGCCTTCCTGCATCTTAGAGGTGAAGAGGAGTCTGGAGACCTCGAACCTTTCGGATCTCTCCTGCTCGTCAAATAACTCATGAAGATGGAAGATGATGGTATAAGCATCCATATGCTCATGCTGCTTTTGCAGCTCAGGTACCATAGCGGCTAGCATGATGCAACTCGCAAGTTCACAATCGGTCACATGTTTCTGATAGGCCACTAACTAGTCTGGAGTTGCATTTTCTGGAGGATGGTTGGGAAGTTGATCTTCAAGGACATAAGCAAGCTTCTCTGCCTTGAGGACTATCCTTAGGTTTCGAAGCCAGTCCATGAAGTTTAGCCCAGTTAGTTTATTGGTGTCCAAAATGGAATGTAAATTCAGAGAAGACATGATCGAGTGATTATCCTAGAAATACAAATTGAGCTTATGTGAGAAGAATGATAAAGAATGCATCAACATACATTAATTAAATCCTATTTATTTATCGAATTGAATAACCCTTTTTATCAATTCGGGTGATCATAGGAACATCTCCAAATAGGTTGATATCCAACCATAGATAAGAACAACCATGGCGGTGGCCATCAAGTTATTCTTAGCTATGAAGGTAGGTAATTATACCGATTACATATCACATATATGTAACTATCACTTTATGCTATCAACTAATTGAATGTTTGCATAAATCATTGGGTTGTTAACTCATTAATAAGTATGCAACAATATACATAGCACCCAACTGCACCTCTCTTTACATCGACCTTGGCTGTGGCACAACAAATCGATGCTCCAAGCTTAAGGCTGACCCATTAATCAAGAAATAGTTTTAATATGGTTGGAGCTCATTCAACCATTTAGTTAGGCTTGGATGTGTCCAACAACCAAAACTAAGGATTAACCTCTGACTCCAACTATATTAATCATAAACTGATTCCATGGTTTGAGCATGTTGAGGTTCAAGCCGGGCATGGATGTGTCCATCAACCCAAACGAGAAACAAAACTCCGGTTCTAACCATATTAATGGAAGGTGTTGGCCATAATATTTTGTAAGGGGTTTTGGGTCTCATCCTTTCTTTTCTAAGCACATTCATGACATATAATTATGTAATGTACTAACGATTTCCTTAATAAAGTATGTATGTGACTTAATTTATCAAGTCTCATTAATTGAATTAGGAACCAGATTTCCTAATTCTAATTTCATACTTTATTCAAGGAATTATTTTGGGAAACAATTTCCTAAATTGTCATAATCAGTTTCGGAGAGAATATGTTTAAGACTTTGATTTCTCTAAATCAAATCTTATTAAATTAAGAGACAGATTCCCTTAATTCAATCACATATTATTTTCATGAAAATCTCTTTTAAGAATACTCTATAGAAAACCATTTTCCTAATTAATTTTGGAGACAACAATATGTAAGAACATCACCTCTTAAATCAAATAAGGAAATTATCGTTTGAGAATCACCTCAAAATTTCCAAGATTTGATTACATATTTTATTTGTGGATTTATTAATTTCAACAAATTATTTTCTTTGGGTGGCTCCCCGAGGCTCAGATACCCAAAAAAAAAGAGAAATTTGTTGTAAATCTAATTTGGTCCGTTCCTCGAGGCGTAACCAAATTAAACATGACAATTTTATTCAAAATAGGAAATTAAATTACAACAACTAACTTTAAATTGGACGGCTCCCCGATGCTCAATCCAACATAAAGAATTTTGTTAATAATTTAAAACCAATTCAAATTTAATTATCATTTAATAATCCATAAATATGTCTAGACTTTCTTGAAAGAAAGTACCCAAAATTGCGAGATTTCATAATAGGTTTTCAGAATAATTGTAAGTTTCTGGAACAAAGAAAACTTATATTTTTCCAAAATTGGAAAATTTCCAAAATAGGAAATTTCCAAAATTGGAAAGTTTCCAAAATGCGAAGTTTTCACAATTACCATAAAATTTCAGAAACTAGGATATTTCAAAAGTTTGCGAAATTTCATGAGGATTTCCAAACTTTGAAATTCCTAAATCTAAAATTTATCATAATTGGAAAGTTTCCATAATTGGAAATTTTTTCTAAAATTGAGATCATGACAAAGCTTTCTGCAAAACAATTATATGATTATGTCGAACACTAACCGACTCTAATACCACTGTTGGGACCTGGTGCATGTTGACATGGATACGGGTTCGTAATTTTAAAATTTAATTACGTGCAGCGGAAGGTTTAACATAAATAATTTCTCAAATTATTTTAACCACGTATCTAGCATGCAACCTTATGTTGTGGAGACATGATCATACATTTAAAATTTTACAGAAAGTAAACTAATTTACTTAATACCTCGCATAACTCGAAGAAAGGGACGAGATCCAACCGTAGCGTCCCTTGAAAGCTCCGCCTCTATTCGCGTCCACACCGAGTTTTCTTCGGGATGACACCAAACCAAGAACGGAATCAAGATTCCGGGAGGATGGAAGGAGTCACGCCCGCTTCTTCTTCTTCTTCGGCCTCTTCTTGGTGGTGGAAGCTCACGGCAAAGGGGAAGGGGTTTTCTAGGGCCGGCGGCACTAGAAGAGGGAGAGAGAGAGAAGGAGAGGGAGAGAGGCTAGGCAAGAATCCTTGATCTCTTAGATTAATCTCCAAGCCTTGCCTTTGGACCTTTATATAGTAGCCTCTTTACCGCCAAGTCTCCTTTTAACGGAATAAATTTTTCATAAGAAATTTATCTTATAAATTTTTCTATGAATTATTCCGTTATGCCATGTTTTTATTATAACTTAATTTATAATAAAAACATCCATGTCTCCCCTTTTATTATGGAATAAAATTTTACAAGAAATTTATTATCTAAATTTTTTTTATCATGGAAAAATTAATTCATAATTGATTTTATAAAATAAAATAAACCAATCCATGGTTCATTTTAATTTCCATAAAAAGAATAAATTTCTATAAATTTCTTTATATAAATTTCTTTATCCATAATTTTATAAAACAAATCACGCTCGATTTATTTTATAATTTAAACCAAATAATTTGGTTTCCCTTTTTATTGTGGCCGGCCAAACCAATGAGGGTTGGAACCCTCTTTGGCCGACCAAATCCATGCTGTTACCTTACGAATTAAACTCATTTAATTCATCCAATAAGCCTTCAAAAGACTTAGCCATTTTAAGCTTCCGATGCATCTCTGATAAATTCATATTCGACTTCTCTTCTTGATCGGAAAATCCAATTTTCAACTCATTTTAAATCCCTCGGATCACTCGTAGTGCGTGAGACTAAATAGGCTTTCGATTTATGTTGGCCGTCTATAATTAACCAATTATAGAACGATCATGAGTGGCACCTAGTAGTACATCATGATCCCCAATTAATCGAAAGATCAACGGTTGACCTCAGAAACTATTCTGAAACCCTTCAGCAGCTATAATGAGTCGTGCATCATTCCCTTCACCATCTTTTACCCACTTGGTTCAGGACACGGTCTATGTGTGTCAGTCCCCACTAGGCTGACTACGTCACACCTAGCCCACGTAATGTCTTTCTCGTCCAACGGATTCTAGTTACTCTCATGTTTCAGAGAGATTCATACTCGAAACATGTGATGCTCTGGCCAGAGGCTTCGAGTAACAATCCGACGATAGGCCTTGGGTATACATCTCCTCGCAAGGAGTGGTGAATCCTTTGTAGGCTGTTCAAACATCTTCGGGCACTTCGGCTTATACCCAATCATCTTGGGTCCACACCTCCTTGGAGATGCTTGCTTAAGATGTCAAAGTATAAGTCTTTATGACCAAGATGACTTGAACACCACAAGTCAAAGGAGCATCGCACTTAAGCTGCAGTAAGAACTTCATTAACATATCTATATTCAGATTACCATATGAAGTTTTACAGCTAGTCACTCCAATGAACTAGTTCCCTTAACTAGCATTCATGTTTATCTCCGGACATCCCAATGTCACCAGCCAGAGAGAATCAGCTGATTAGAGAATAACCCATGCTAGTCTCAACAGAATTGATAGTGTCTATATTTATCAATTCATCGACTAGGGACAATTTCAATACTTCACAATTGCACATGTAGAGATAATCACTAGTTGTGAATTCATCACAAATTCTCTCATGTTGTGAATTGTATTGCGGACATTCAGTAAATGAGTTTAAGATCTCAATCAAATACACGAACATGTATACTCAAATAGTAAATATTCATTTATTAAAGTAAATGATTACAATCATAAGGCGACTGCCTTAGGACACTTCTCTCATATTACTAATAGTTCATGGTTCTCAAGCAGGGAGACCTATCAGTACTGGAGTATGAGGCAGAGTTTAACCGCCTATCAGAGTATTGCCCTCACATGGTTGCAGATGACATGGAGAGGATGACTCAGTTTCATCAGGGTTTAGCGGCATACATTCAGACTCGTATGTCAAGAATTATCCCGACCTCCTATCGAGAGGCATTAGAGCGAGCGCTCATTATTGAGATGACACAACACAGACTGTTTGGGGGTAAGAAGAAGGGAAAGCAGACTATAGCGGACTCAGCTCAGACTCAGCAGCCGCAGACTACTGGACAGAAGCGCTGCAGCCAGGGTCAGTTCGCTTAGGGCACCTCTGAGGCATCATCCAGGCCCCCAAAAATAGGTCGTTCTTCGGCAGGATCCTTTCGATCTCCTCAGCAGAATCAGGAGTGATCTACTGATGGATCATACTCTGTATAGTGTGGTTCTCGAGAGCATAGTAGGGCAGATTGCCCACTTGAGCATTCTGTTTGCTACTATTGTAAGCTACCAGGGCATATAAGGCGAGATTGTACCCTGAAAGCACAACATGAGGGTACGAGAGCTACTGGACAGAGCGGGCAGATGAGTCAGTCAGGATCTCATACGGGAGGGTATAGGACACAGTCTTCTTTCCGTCAGCTGCAGTCCGCCCCTCCAGCACCTGCCTACTGTATGCAAGGATATGAGGC
Organism: Boesenbergia rotunda; assembly: GCA_024364735.1. Classification (NCBI taxonomy): domain Eukaryota; kingdom Viridiplantae; phylum Streptophyta; class Magnoliopsida; order Zingiberales; family Zingiberaceae; genus Boesenbergia; species Boesenbergia rotunda. The sequence goes on from JAGFNQ010004664.1 coordinate 6,892, forward strand.
TTGCTACACCTCAGCGGTATCGCCGAGTTCAGCATTAGGATCTCAGCAGCAGTGTATTCCTCCGCATCATGATAATCCACCGTATCAGCCGCAGTCTCAGCTGCAATATCAGCCACTGCCACAGCCGCAGTAGTACTTGGCAGTGCCACAGCCGCAGCAGTACCTGGCAGTGCCACAACCACAGCAGTACTCGGCAGTACCACCCCAACCGCCAGAGACGGGACGAGCATATGCGACCACAAGAGAGGAGGCACCGCAGAACCAAGTAGCGACTTTTCGCGGTATGATGTTCGTTTATTTACTTGTCACTTAAAATAGAGATAATTGGAATCAGTACCTTTTTATGCTTATTACGGATAGTTAAAGATGGGGCCTACGGTGGCCCTACGTGTTGGTGAGATGTTGGTTACTAATTAATGGTCTGGGGAGACCACTGGTTTCAGTAGGACGTTACCCTACCCAGAAACTTATGGTTAGTTTCCCGTATGGTAGTTATACGAAAGGGGTGAAACGATTCGGTCTTTGAGGTAAGCTTGCTCCGCGTTATATCGGTCCGTTCCAGATTTTCAAGAGGGTTGGAGTAGTTGCCTATCGTTTGGCTCTTCCACCATCCATTACCGGAGGTATGTGTGGTTTGATTTCGTTCAGCATTATACTATCTATATGTTGCTAGTATCTGCTGTGGGTAATCAACGAAATTTGGGGACCAAATTTTTATTAGTGGGGGAGGATGTTAAATCCGACACTTTTGAGTAGGTCCCGGAAATTTCTAGAGGTTTACCAGGTAGGTTCAAGGGTTTCGGAGTCCTTGGACACAAATTTAGGCACCCAAGGGTAATAAAACAAATAGTTACAAGGGCTAATGAGTACATAACCTTAAACCCTAAGGGTGGTCTTGCGATTAGACTAAAAATGGTTGGACCAAAATGCAAAACTCCCACTATTAAGTCACCTACAGTTCCTCCAAAGCCGCTTCACCTCCCTCGCCGGCATGCCCTAGCCGCGCCCCTCCCTATCGAGCGTCGCCGACCCTCCTCCACACGAAACCGGCCGACGACTCCTTCACGCGATCGAAGCTCATCTGAAGTGGGCTAGGGTTCGTTTAGCCAGGAACTCGCGAGTCGACGTCGAGGGTGGGTGTAACCTATGGAGTGACCGGGAGATTTTGGATGTCGCAGCGGAATCTAGGGTGAGCCTGCTGTTCTGGCAGAACTTAGGTAAGGGTTCATTTTGGTAATTGGTTTTGGTATGGAGTAGATGAACTCAAGGGGTTGGATACAAGCTGATATGAATTGATGGGAGGTTTGATCCGGGAGATTGAAATTGGAAATCGGGATTCATTTCCCCTCAGTTCCTGCTTGCTGAGTGCTTCAGGCAAGTTAATCGGAGCTGTGGATTAGGGGATTTTACTACCAGATCTGAGGTAAGGGCTTTGACTTATGTTGATATTGATGTGGATAATTGCTTTGTTCATGATCTGTGTTATGGGTTGCGGGAATGAATTTATGGTGGTGAATTGCTCTGGTTGGGATCCTTGGGTTTTCTATAGCAACCTAGGTTGAGTGGTTGTAATCTTGGAATTGATGGATGAATTGGTTTTCTGATCACATTATTGTTTGATGAGGATTTTGATTTTTGATCCACTGTCCTGTTCTGGTTGCCGTGAGAAACAGTTGCTACTTGGCAAGTTAATTTGGATTTGGGATTGCTATTTCGTTTGATAGTTGTATTGTAATCATGAACTTCCATTTGTGTATGGTTTGGAGCTACTTTGAGGCTTTACCTTGTGGATGAATTTTGGTTTCGATTTGGATGGGAATCCTTGCCATTGGTTGCTTGTTTATTGATTTATGGCTGTGGAATTGTGTATGGATCACTCACGAGTCGAGCGGTACTCCTAGAATTTGGATTTTTACTTTGTCATCTAGTTTGATATCTTGTTGCGTGTGGAGATTAGTTTGGAATGAATTGTGAGTTGGGATAGGTGGTAGATCACAACTGAGTGATCATCTAGGTTAAACTTAGATAACGCCTAAATTTGAAACCTAATTCCAACTTGGTTAATCATTTAATTAGACGTAATTAAATGGAAAGGAAATGGCTAGGTTAACCCGAGAATGGTTTAGGGATTTATTAGCTATCTATCATTTGTATAATAGCTAATTAAATGCATCCTTGATACAGGAGCCTGATTCGATTATTTACGGGTGATTCTTTCTGCTTATGATACGGACTTCTACTCTTGGAGGTGGGTACCCCTTGACTTATCTTGTTGATATTGTCATTTTGTTATGCATAGACTGTTATAGATAGCAGTAAGTTTATGCGCTATCCTTGTTTATTATGCTTGTTCTGGATACTTGTTATTTATCCCTGAGTTATTATGTTGTTAGTTCCATACAGTCTCAGGTATTGTCATATCTATATGTATGCTTAGATATCTTGATGTATCTCTTGCATTTGACATTGAGGGATCAGTAGTTTCCTGCCAGTATACCTTGTAGGTTACTAGTATTTCCTATTATAGGATTCAGACTGAGACTTAGTATACTGAGGACTTGGTGAGGGAGGTAAGTGTATCTATCATACACCATCTCTGCATTGTTGCATGCCTGCGATCAGCGACTCCCTTATGGTTGAGCCTATCGTCTTCCGGTACATGATATACGCACACGGCCACTCATGGGTTAGTGGATACCGTAGGATGTGTGCATTTGCCCTGTATTGCTCCGTTCGGCCACTATTTGGAGGGTGAGCCCGGGCGTGGTAGCTGCCAGGGATCCCTTCTCGTACTGAGCCACGAGGAGATGAGAGCTAGACTCCCCCATTGCTTGGGGTAGGAGTGTGGTCTCCGCCATCATCCTGTCCACCCGGTCACTCAGGAGAAGTGATGGCAGGGTGCGTACAGGTTGTCACAGCTCTACCCACGTGGACGTTGTGGACGATGATCCTGACTGGGACTAGGGGTGACACATGTCATTGCACCATGTGCATACTTTGCATCGTGCATTGTTTGCTGCACTTGATTTCTGCACTTGTTTGACATGCATATACTGGAGACTTGTTATCTGAGATTATATGTCTATTGGTATTCCATTGGTATTTATTACCCTCTTTTCAGGTTAGATGGATTCTGGTATGTAAGTACCTCAGTATATTTTCAGTACTAGTCTTTCCCTATTGTTGATATGTGACTGTATTAGCGGAACTCTTATTGTTAGTATAACTTTCTATGCATATCTATTCTGGGTATCCGCAGAGTTCTTTTGGACTCACACCGTTGGTTATTTTCCTTAATTTCAGGTTGATGTCAGCCAGGAGAGCCCTAGCCGCCAGTCCCCAGCTCGAGAGGAGCTCTGCTTCGTTTTATTTTGCGTTGTTTTTCGATTATGGACCCTGTAGTATGTACTTTGCTTCCGTTGCCATGTTTTGGACATGTATTCATGTTTTATTCGATGGTATTGTACTTTTGAGTCCTATGTTGGACTTCGTGGGGGTTTTGGCTTTGTTCCTGCCCCCTAGCAGCTCAGGTGAGTTCGTACTTTGGTTTTACGATGGTTATAGTTATATATATTCATTGATTCTGTATGGATTTGAGGCCTGAGGCCATTTAACTGCGTGGTTGTGCTATTTGTATCTGTGTGTTTGTGTAAATTGTCCGCTGGATAGGGGAGGTGCTGTCCGATTTCCTATTGGATCAGCGGCTCCAGGGTCTCGGGGCGTGATAATTTATTTTTGGTATCAGAGCGTAGGTTTGCGATGCCCACTTGTTTTACGGGTTTTGTTGGATCTTTTCAGATTTTTCGGGAAATTATCTGATACCAACTTATTTTTGGTATCAAGCCTAGGATGCGGGATACTATCGATTCGTGAATTTTTCAGAAATTAAATTTGACACTGAACTGGTAGGTGTCGGAGCTCGGGTTTGATGTTATTCATCCGAGTACATTACGGATCTTTAATGCCGTGGTCGCGATGCGACGGCAATTTGGGACTTGGCAGCGACGAGACATCTCCAGGCAGGAAATAGGTAATTTAAGGTTAGCCTTTTGGTTTTGGTTATAATACTCGTTAATAATTTAACAGGTATGACGTGAGATGCGCATATTCCTGCACCGAGACGTGGTCGGGGACGACCATGTAAGAGGACTATAGAGCCTCCGGCTATGGAGCCATCTGAGAGGACCACTGAGAGAGAACCTGATAGTCGAGGTCAGACTCCGCAAGACATCCAGAGGGGTCAGGGTTCCCCGACTCAGAGGGTCCCTACTCCATTCCCATCAGCAGTCCCTACTGCCCCTCCTGCTGTGTCTACTCCGGTAGTATTCACTGTGTCAGCGGTTGTACCACAGTCGACACATTCAGCACCGGTAGGATCTGCATCGATGTTTCCTGCAGTTCCATCAGAGAAACCTATTTCGACGCATCCCGCAATTACCTCGGTGGTACCTGCCCCGGTTATCCCCACTATTCCATCGGAGGCGCCTGTACTTCCTCCGATGGATTCTGCAGTTCCACCAACAGCACCGGGTCTGTATTATCAGACTACGCCATCAGCAGTACCGGCACCATCTTATTCTACTGCACCCCCGGCTATGACTACTGCAGCGTATCCCCCTACTCGGACTACGATGCAGGCCCCGGTGCTCCCTTCAGTTCATCCGGCATTTGTTGCCCCTGGATTTCCTACCATACCTATGGTACCACCTGGGGTGTCCACCCCGATCATGCCTACGACTCCTTCTATGATTCCTGCACCGGGATGTTCCACCGTGCCCCCTGCGGTATTTGCTCTTAGCGATGGTGTTAGAGATTGTGCCCGGATTTCGATGTTGGCGGCGTCCATAAAGGGCCGATTCACTTTATTCCAGGGAGGACCGGATCCTGCTGTGGCTCGAGAGTGGATCAGGACACTTGAGAGTACTTTTCGTTATCTGACGTGTTCGGAATGGGGGAAGGCCGAGTTGGCTATTTATTATCTGCTAGATCAGGCGTATGCTTGGTGGACTACGCAGCAGACCGTCATTGGAGAGGAGTACGTCACCTGGCACACATTCCGGGAGGCATTTGAGGCGAGGTAACTTCTAGTAGCGTTCCGTATGGCTAGGCGACAGGAGTTCATGTTGGGACCTGGTGCATGTTGACATGGATACAGGTTCGTAATTTTAAAATTTAATTACGTGTAACGGAAGGTTTAGCATAAATAATTTCTCAAATTATTTTAACCACGTATTTAGCATGCAACCTTATGTTGTGGAGACATGATCATACATTTAAAATTTTGCAGAAAGTAAACTAATTTACTTAATACCTCGTGTAACTCGAAGAAAGGGACGAGATCCAACCGTAGCGTCCCTTGGAAGCTCCGCCTCTATTCGCGTCCACGCCGAGTTTTCTTCGGGATGACACCAAACGAAGAACGGAATCAAGATTTCGGGAGGATGGAAGGAGTCGCGCCCGCTTCTTCTTCTTCTTCGGCCTCTTCTTGGTGGTGGAAGCTCACGGCAAAGGGGAAGGGGTTTTCTAGGGCCGGCGGCACTAGAAGAGGGAGAGAGAGAGAAGGAGAGGGAGAGAGGCTAGGCAAGAATCCTTGATCTCTTGGATTAATCTCCAAGCCTTGCCTTTGCACCTTTATATAGTAGCCTCTTTATCGCCAAGTCTCCTTTTAATGGAATAAATTTTCATAAGAAATTTATCATATAAATTTTTCTATGAATTATTCCGTTATGCCAAGTTTTTATTATAACTTAATTTATTATAAAAACAACAATGTCTCCCCTTTTATTATGGAATAAAATTTTACATGAAATTTATTATATAAATTTTTCTTATCATGGAAAAATCAATTCATAATTGATTTTATAAAATAAAATAAACTAATCCATGGTTCATTTTAATTTCCATAAAAAGAATAAATTTCTATAAATTTCTTTATATAAATTTCTTTATCCATAATTTTATAAAACAAATCACGCTCGATTTATTTTATAATTTAAACCAAACAATTTGGTTTCCCTTTTTATTGTGGCCGGCCAAACCAAAGAGGGTTGGAACCCTCTTTGGCCGGCCAAATCCATGTCGTTACTTTACGAATTAAACTCATTTAATTCGTCCAATAAGCCTTCAAAAGACTTAGCCATTTTAAGCTTCCGATGCGTCTCAGATAAATTCAGATTCGACTTCTCTTCTTGATCAGAAAATCCAATTTTCAACTCCTTTTAAATCCCTCGGATCACTCGGTGTGCGTGTGACTAAATAGGCTTTCGATTTATGTTGGCCGTCTATAATTAACCAATTATCGAACGATCATAAGTGGCACCTAGTAGTACATCATGATCCCCAATTAATCGAAAGATCAACGGTTGACCTCAGAAATTATTCTGAAACCCTTCAGCAGCTATAATGAGTCGTGCCTCATTCCCTTCACCATCTTTTACCCACTTTGTTCAAGACAGGGTCTATGTGTGTCAGTCCCCACTAGGCTGACTACGTCACAACTAGCCCAAGTAATGTCTTTCTCGTCCAACGGATTCTAGTTACTCTCATGTTTCTGAGAGATTCATACTCAGAACATGTGATGCTCTGGCCAGAGACTTCGAGTAACAATCCGACGATAGGCCTTGGGTATACATCTCCTCGCAAGTATTGGTGAATCCTTTGTAGGCTGTTCAAACATATTCGGACACTTCGGCTTATACCCAATCATCTTGGGTCCACACCTCCTTGGAGATGCTTACTTAAGATGTCAAAGTATAAGTCTTTTTGACCAAGATGACTTGAACACCGCAAGTCAAAGGAACATCGCACTTAAGCTGCAGTAAGAACTTCATTGACATATCTATATGCAGATTACCATATGAAGTTTTACAGCTAGTCACTCCAATGAACTAGTTCCCTTAACTAGCATTCATGTTTATCTCCGGACATCCCAATGTCACCAGCCAGTGAGAATCAGCTGATTAGAGAATAACCCATGCTAGTCTCAACAGAATTGATAGTGTCCGTATTTAACAATTCATCGACTAGGGACAAATTCAATACTTCACAATTGCACATGTAGAGATAATCACTAGTTGTGAATTCATCACAAATTCTCTCATGCTGTGAATTGTATTGCGGGCATTCAGTAAATGAGTTTAAGATCTCAATCAAATACACGAACATGTATACTCAAATAGTAAATATTCATTTATTAAAGTAAATGATTACAATCATAAGGCGATTGCCTTAGGACACTTCTCTCATATTACTAACAAACTCCCACTTGGCCTAATGCCAATCGCTACAGTATCCAATACCACAGGCTCTAACATGACCCTCAAACTTGCTTTGAGGCAAGGCCTTAGTTAAAGGATCCGCTAAATTCCTTTCAGTGGGAATTTTCTCAATTTGTATATCATTCCTACTTATAATCTCTCTGATCAGATGATAGCGGCGAAGCACATGTTTGGATGGCTGATGAGACCTTGGTTCCTTTGCTTGTGCAATAGAACCATTGTTGTCGCAGTAAACCGGTATTGCTGCATCAATGTTTGGAACCACACCAAGTTCCGAGACAAACATCTTGATCCAGAATGCTTCTTTTGCTGCTTCTGAAGCCGCAATATATTCCGCTTCCATGGTAGAATCTGCTACAGTGTCTTGCTTGGAACTCTTCCAACTTATTGCGCCTCCATTCAAAGTACGTATCTAGACTGAGATTTGAGTCATCCTTATCTGTCTGGAAACTAGCATCTGTATACCCACGTATTACCATATCTCCTTCTCCATATATTAGGAACACATCCTTAGTTCTTCTTAAGTACTTAAGGATTGTCTTGACAGCCGCCCAATGATCCATTCCTGGATCAGACTGGTATCTGCTCGTGACGCTCAGAGCATATGATACATCGGGCCTAGTACATAACATAGCATACATGATAGATCCTATCGCGGATGCATAAGGAATTTATTCATGCAAATCCTCTCGTCTTCTGTGTGCGGACACATAGCTTTGAAAGGTTGATCCCATGCCTGATGGGAAGGTAACCTTTCTTGGATTCCGACATGCTAAAGCTTTTTAGCACTCGGTCTATATATGTAGACTGCGAAAGACCAAGCAACCGTTTTGATCTATCTCTATAGATTCTAATCCCAAGGATATAGGTTGCTTCTCCCAGGTCTTTCATGGAGAAAATTTTGGACAACCAAATTTTAACCGACTGTAAGACTGATATATCGTTTCCTATAAGTAATATGTCATCGACATATAATACTAGGAATACGACTGCACTCCCACTAACCTTCTTGTACACACAAGGTTCGTCAGGATTTTGTGAGAAATCAAACTCTTTGATTGTCTCATCAAAACGGATGTTCCAGCTCCTGGATGTTTGCTTCAGTCCATATATGGATCACCGAAGCTTGCATATTTTGGTTTTGTCAAGCGATGTGAAACCTTCAGGTTGTATCATGTATACATCCTCAAGCAGGATTCCATTAAGGAAAGCCGTTTTCACATCCATTTGCCATATCTCATAATCATAATGAGCTGCTATGGCAAAGAGCATATGAATGGATTTAAGCATAGCTACTGGCGAATTGGATTCGTCATAATCAATTCCTTGTTTCTGACGATATCCTTTTGCCACTAATCTAGCCTTAAAGGTAACAACATTACCTTCCATGTCGGTTTTCTTCTTGAAAACCCACTTGCACCCTATGAGCTTAATCCCTTCAGGTGGGTTAACCAAATCCCATTCTTGATTTTCGTACATGGAATCCATTTCCGACTTCATGGCTTCAAGACATTTGTCCCTTTTTGAACTTTTCAGAACATCATCATAACTGATAGGTTCGTCATCGCTAATGAGTAACACGTCGTTCGATTCACTTATGAGAAATCCGTATCTCTCTGGAATATTGCGTGTCCTATCAGACCTACGAAGAGGTGTTGTTGTTTTAGGTTCAACTGATAGCTCATCATTATGAGTTATTGGTTGTGGGTCTAGACTAGGTGTCTCTGTAATGTCTATTGGAGTTTCTTGAACTTCATCAAGTTCAATGCCACTCCCACTATTTTCTTGTAAAAGAAATTCTTTTTCCAGAAATACAGCATGCCTTGAAACAAACACCTTTTGTTCCAAGGGAAGATAGAATTGGTAACCCTTTGTTTCCTTAGGTATCCAATAAATAGACATTTATCAGACTTAGCATCCAATTTGTCTGATACAATCTGCTTCACATAAGCAGGACAACCCCATATCTTAAGGTGAGTTAAGTGGGGTTTCTTACTATTCCACGTCTCATATGGAGTAGTAGAGACTACCTTGGTCGGGACTCTGTTTAGCAAGTAAACAGCTGTCTTAAGTGCATAGCCCCAAAAGGATTTTGGAAGAGTTGCATGATTCATCATAGATCTAACCATGTCCATCAAGGTTCGATTGCGCCTCTCAGATACACCATTATGCTGTGGTGTATATGGCGGAGTCCATTGAGACAATATCCCATTGTCCCTAAGATAATCTTGAAACTCTTGACTCAAGTATTCACCACCCCAATCGGATCGAAGTATCTTAATACTTTTGCCAAGCTGTTTCTCTACTTCATTTCTGAACTCTTTGAATTTCTCAAAAGCTTCAGACTTGTGTTTCATCAAGAACACATACCCGAATCATGAGTGATCATCGATAAAGGTAATGAAGTAGCTATAGCCTCCTTGTGCAAGAGTTGACATTGGTCCTCATACATCAGTATGTATTAGACCAAGCAATTCTCCCACTGGATTACCTTTTCCGAAAAGGGTAATTTGGTCATCTTGCCTTTTAAGCATGATACGCATGTATCAAATGAACCGGGTTCAAATGATTCCAGAATTCCACATCGGTGTAATTTGGTCATGCGTTTCTTACTTACATGGCCAAGACGACAATGCCATGTATAGGAGTCTATTCGATTATCTATTCGAGTACGTTTGTTGCTAACTTCGATATTGAAAACGTCACCGGATAAATCTAACGTGTAGATACCATTGCACAATGTTCCGGTCCCATAAAGAACACCATTTAAAGTTATGTAACAACAATTGTTACTAAAAGTTAAATGATAACCCTTTTCATTCAAACATGAAATAGATACAATGTTCTTTATGAACGAAGGAACAAAATAACAATTATCCAATTCTAAGACACGTCCAGTAGGGAGCTTTAGCAAATATGTTCCGATGGCAACAACAGCAATCTTTGCTCTATTTCCAACTCGCAAATTCGCTTCTCCCTTGACGAGTCTTCTTCTATTCCTTAGCCCCTGTATGTCATTACATATATGTGAGCTACACCCAGTATCAAGTACCCAGGTGGTTGAGGAAATAGAGTGACATTTAATAACGAAGTTACCTGAAGAGGATGGGGCATCGGATGCCTTCTTCTTCATTGACTCAAGATAAACCTTGCAGTTTCTTCGTCAGTGACCCTCCTTGCCGCAGTGATGGCAAGTGCCTTTTGGTGTCTTTTCAGTCTTTTTGGCCTTTTTCTTCTTTCCCTTATTCTGTTCTTTGGCCTTCCTCTTAGAACCTTTCTTGGAGGAACCAACTAACAGTACCGTCTTTTGATCCTGCTTCACAGAAGGCTCTATAGTCTTCAGCAGGTTGAGCAACTCAGGAATGGTAGTCTTCAGCTTGTTCATCCGATAGTTTATCACGAATTGTGAATAACTTTTGGGCAAACAATGCAGAATTAAGTCAATACTTAGTTCATGATCCATTGCAAAATCGAGTGTGCCCAGTCACTCAATGTACCCCAACATCTTCAACACAAACTGTGAAACAGAAGTGCCTTCCTGCATCATAGAGGTGAAGAGGAGTCTGGAGACCTCGAACCTTTCGGATCTCGCCTGCTCGCCAAATAACTCATGAAGATGGAAGATGATGGTATAAGCATCCATATGCTCATGCTGCTTTTGCAGCTCAGGTACCATAGCGGCTAGCATGATGCAACTCGCAAGTTCACAATCGGTCACATGTTTCTGATAGGCCACTAACTAGTCTGGAGTAGCATTTTCTGGAGGACGGTTGGGAAGTTGATCTTCAAGGACATAAGCAAGCTTCTCTGCCTTGAGGACTATCCTTAGGTTTCGAAGCCAATCCATGAAGTTTGGCCCAGTCAGTTTATTGGTGTCCAAAATGGAACGCAAATTCAGAGAAGACATGATCGAGTGATTATCCTAGAAATACAAATTGAGCTTATGTGAGAAGAATGATAAAGAATGCATCAACATACATTAATTAAATCCTATTTATTTATCGAATTGAATAACCCTTTTTATCAATTCGGGAGATCGTAGGTGTTGGGACCGGGTGCATGTCGACAAGGATACGAGTTCGTAAAATTTTAAATTTTTACGTGCAGTGGAAGAATTTGCATAAAATAATTTCCTAAATTATTTTAACTTCGTATCTAGCATGCAACCTTATAGTGTATCGACATAATCATAAAATAAAAGTTTGCGGAAAAGTAAACTAATTTACTTTTATACCTAGCGTAACTCGAAGAAAGGGACGAGATCCAACCGTATCGTCCCTTGGAAGCTTCGCCTCTATTCGCGTCCACGCCGAGTTCTCTTCGGGATGACTTCGCAAAGTCACGAGTTTTGTGCCGACGAGAACTACTAGATTCTCTATGGGCACAACTTAGAATATCAAGAGAAAAATTAGGAAACTAACCAACGAAGTAACGGAATCGAATTCCGAGAGAGAGGGAGATGTGATCCGCTTCTTCTTCTTCTTGGTTGGTTTCTTCTTCTCCTTGAAGCTCACAGCAACACCTTGCCTTGGTGTAGGTTGGGCGCCGGCCCTAATGGAGCTAGGGTGGGCGCCGACCCTAATGGAAGGGAGGGGGAAGGAGGAGAGAAGAGAAGAGGGAGAGGGAGAGCTCTATTTCGATTATCCAAATCTTAGGAATCCAAGGCTTGCCTATGGTTCCTTATATAGTAGCAACTCCTTTGCTAAGTCTCCCTTTTAACGGAATTAACGGAATTAACAGAATTAGTTATAAGAAATTTATCTTATAAATTTTCTTATTGATTATTCCATTTAAGCCTAGTCTTATTATAACTAATTTATAATAAAACAAATTAGTTATCATAAGAAATTTATCCTATAAATTCTCTTATGAATTTTATTATAACTAACTTTATAATAAAACTAATTAATTATCATAAGAAATTTATCCTATAAATTCTCTTATGAATTATTCCGTTTAAACCAAGTTTTATTATAACTAATTTATAATAAAACAAATTCTTCTTCTCTTTAAATTATAGAATAAATTTTATAAGAAATTTATAAACTTTCTTATTATGGAAAAATCAATTCATAATTGATTTTATAAAATTAAAATAAACCAATTCATGGATTATTTTAATCTTCCATAAAAGAATAAATTTCTATAAATTTATTTATATAAATTTCTTTATACAAATTTATTTATCCATAATTTATAAAATAAATCGCATTGGATTTATTTTATTAAACCTAAATTAATTGGTTTTCTCCTCTATTGTGGCCGGCCACCCAAGGGGGGTTTGGCACCCTCTTTGGCTGGCCAAACCAACCCGAACCGGTCGCGATTTAAACTCATTTAATTCGCCCAAAAAGCCTTCAAAAGACTTAGCCATTTTTTGTAACGACCCGGAAAATTCTCTTAATATTTTCTTAAAATATTGAGCATGTCTAGATAATTTTCCGAGGAACCTAGAAATATTAAGGAGAACTTTGGCCTAGAAAATCCATGCTTTCTCATTTAAATTGAGAAAACTAAGTACCAATGAGCTTTAAATGGGCTCCAAAAATGGATATTAATTAGATAAAATTAATATAAATTAGGTAAAATTAATATAAATATAAAAGAATTTTATTTAAGAATATTGGCATAATTATGGGGGATTTTAGGGGGGATTTTCGGAATTTAGGGTATAAAAATAAGAAAATAAATGGAATAAAAAATAAAATAAAAATAAAGGTTGATGAGCCAAGGATTGAACCTTGGACCTCTTGTACAACCATGAATGCTTTAACAAACTCACCTAGTAAGGAATTCTTATGAGTAAATGAAGTAGAGGGAGGTTAAGAAGTAGAAGGAGATGAAGGGTCATGGAGAGACTCTTCATTTGCCTCTTTAAAGGAGCTATAAAGAGGGGGTTTGGGGGGGTTACTTCTCTTCATCATCAAGTGCATTTGCTCCCCTCCTCCCTCCTCCCTCCTCATTCTAGCCAAAACCCTAAGGAAGAGTTCTCCCTTGGAAAAAGCTTCCACCAAGGCTCCATCACCCAAGATTTAAAGTTCTTACAAGGATCCAAGGACTAGGTGTGGTCAAGAGACATCAAGTCTTCTTCCTTCTCTCCATCGAAGGTCTAAAAATTTAGAAACCCCAAGGTAAGACTCCCTCACCTATGGTATAATAGTTCCCTCTGATTTTTATGATTTTTAGTATTATATAGTGGTTGGTTTTCGAATTAGATGTTGAAAGGAAAGAAAACCAAGACCCTCATGTTTAAGGGTTTCGGCCACCTTGATTTTTAGGTCTAAAAATATGCTAAAAATCTGTATAATTCTATTCAATGTCCCCTGATGATTTTTAGAGGGTAAGTATAATTTTTGGGAATTTTTGGAGTACCCTAAGACACCTTAAGGTTTCGGACAACATGAAAGGAACCAAACTAAGAACCCTAAGTTTAGGGGTTTCGGCCACCATGATTTATAGGTCTATAAATATGGTAAAAATCTGTATAATGCTATTTAATGTTCCCTAATGATGTTTAGAGGTTAAGGATAATTTTTGGGAATTTTTGGAGTACCCTAAGACACCTTAAGGTTTCGGACAACATGAAAGGAACCAAACTAAGAACCCTAAGTTTAAGGGTTTCGCCCACCATGATTTATAGGTCTATAAATATTCTAAAAATCTGTATAATGATATTTAATGTTCCCTTATGATGTTTAGAGGTTAAATATAATTTTTGGGAATTTTTGGAGTACCCTAATACACCTTAAGGTTTCGGCCAACATGAAAGAAGCAAAACCAAGACCCCTAGGATTGAGGGTTTCGGCCACCATGATTTTAAAGTCTATAATCATGCCAAAAATCTTTATAATATTATTTAATGTTCACATATGATGTTTAAAGGTTATGTATAATTTCTGGGAATTTTTGGAGTACCCTAGGATACCCTAGGGTTTCGGCCAACATGAAAGAAACAAATCAACACCCTAGAGACCCTATGGGTTTCGGCCACCATGGTTTAGGGTTCAAAAATGATGCTAAAAATCTTGATAATGTTGTATAATGTTCTCTTATGAGGTTTAGGAATTAAATATAATTTTTAGGAATTTTTGGGGCACCCTAGGATACCCTAGGGTTTCGGGCAACAACAAGACCTCATGGGTGGAGTTGGGTCTAAAACCCCAAGCATGTGTTTGATGTATTAACATGATATAAGAGAGATGGAGGGTGATTATGTGAATGTTTCACATAGCTTTGAGACCCTATAGGTTTTGGCCAAGTACCCTAATAGGGTGGAATGCTAGGACTTATTTCAAGTAAGGGCCCAATGGCCCTATGGTAAAGTATGGGTAGGGTTTAAGCAATTGATTTGGGGTTTTAATGGAATTTCTCCATACCCCCATGGCCTTGAAGTTTCGGTCGAGAGCAAGTTTAGGGTTAAAGGATTAGGGTTGGGCTTAAGTAGGGAACCAAAGGGGTTCCTATGGCCTAGTATATGTGTATGAGTTACCAAGATATATGTTTAAGTAAGATGGATGAAGTTCTATGTTAACCAAACCTTTAGTTTGTATGTCATGAATTATAGGATAAGTCATAGATGTTTAGACATGTACTATGATTTGTGAATAATATGTAAGTACGCCATGTCTTATGAATGATGAATGATATGCCATGAATGATGAATGATATGTCATGTTTATGAATGATATGCCATGTTTATGAATGATATGCCATGTTTATGAATGATATGCCATGTTTATGAATGATATGCCATGTTTATGAAGGATATGCCATGTTTTATGAATAAGATGTAAGTATGTCATGTTTTATGAATAAGGTTAAAGTACATGCCTTTAGAGCATAATGATGATGTTAAGTATGATGAATGAATGATGATGAATGACAAGTATGATGAATGAAAAATGATGCTTATGTCTTTAAGGCATAAATATGCTAAACGGCACGGTCGATGGTTGACGGTACGACGGTCGAAAGGACCGGTAAATGGGCCGGTAGACGGGCCGAGCCGTAACAAGTATGCTATGTTAAGTATGCCATGAATGTCTCATGAATGATGAAGCATGTAAAGTATTTTATTTTATGAATGGGCTTGTACCGGACCGAAGTATGGGTCCAAGGGATGGGCACCTTAAGAACGCCCCGGTTCTGGACTACCGACTATGCTGTCCACGGTTCTGGCACTACCGAAGCTGTGCAACAGGGATGGGCACCTTAAGAACGCCTCGGTTCGGGGACTACCGACTATGCTGTCCTTACCCTAGTAGGTCGAGGCTAGCTACCTCGTATTTACTTAGGGATGCGCACTTATGATGTATGTATGTGGTACAAGCCAGGGCCCCAATGATATGATGAATATGTTTAAGCATTTAAAAGTATGTTTTTAAAGATTAAGCATCCTTATATATATATATATATATATATATATATATATATATATATATATATATGCATTTGCCACATGCATCCATCCATGTTATGCATTATGTTATGAAAAGTATGTTTATGAAAGGTATGTTATGAAGGTATGGTTATGCCATGATTTATTTATGTTTATGCCATGATGTAATTATATTTATGCCATGATGTAATTATGTTTATGTCATGATTTATTTATATTTATGCCATGATGTAATTATGTTTATGCCATGATTTATTTATGTTTATGCCATGATGTAATTATGTTTATGCCATGATTTATTTATTTTTATGCCATGATGTAATTATGTTTATGCCTTGATTTTATTTATGTTTATGCTAAGTTAGAATGCCATGATATTTTGCTAGTTTAGGATACCATGATTTAATTATGTTTATGTTAAGTGAGATTGCCATGATTTTATTTATATTCATGCTAGTTAGGGTGCCATGATTTAATTATGTTTATGCTAAGTTAGAATGCCATGATCTTATTTATGCCCATGTTAATTTTGAAGCCATGATTTAAGTAGGTTTGTGCTAAGATAGAATGCCATGATTTTATTTAGGTTCATGCTAAGAATGGTTGTGAGGTTATGTTTATTATGTTATGTCTATGCCAAATATTATGTCATGCTATGAATGTTTACGATGTTGATGTCTATGTCAAGTATTATGCTATGCCATGAATGTCTTATGGTTATGTTTATGTCATGCTATGAATTTGATGAAGCTATGGCTATGTCATGATGAAAGTATGCTATGTGATGATAAGGCTTATGTTCTAAGTAAAGCACTAAGTATGCTAATGTTTCATATGCTCATGATAATTGATGAATGGTTTTAGTGAGTAGGAAAGAGTCTTACTAAGCCTGTGTGCTTATAGTCTTATTTTCCTTATACCGCAGATCACGCAAGGGGACAGTAAGGAAGCAGCAGGAGGGCGTCAAAGAATGTGTGTGATAGTGACTTGGCCAAGAGACTATATGCTTGCTGGTCTTATGATAGAACTTTACCTTTACTATTAAGTACTTGAATATGACTCTATGACATGATGCTAAAGTATGACATGATGCTAAGTATGACATGATGCTAAAATATGACATGATGCTAAGTGTGATATGATGCTAAGTATAAAGTTAATACATCAAGTTCCCATGTTATGATGCTAGGAATGGTAGTAAGTGCATGTAGGTGTAAGTTTAAAGGTTTCCGCTGCATTATGATGTCTACATGCCCTAAGTATGTATGTTAACGTAACGCCGCTTTATGAAAAAAAAAAAAGCGGGCATTACATTTTTAGCTTCCATTGCGCCTCTGATTAACTCAGATTCGACTTATTTCTCTTGATCGGAAAATCCAATTTTCAACTCGTTTTAAATCCCTCGGATTACTCGTAGTGCGTGTAACTAAATAGGCTTTCGATTTATGTTGGCCGTCTATAATCAACTAATTATAGAACGATCATGAGTGGCACCTAGTAGTACATCATGATCCCCAATTAATCGAAAGATCAACGGTTTGACCTCAGAAGAAATTATTCTAAAACCCTTCAGCAGCTCTAATGAATCATGCCCCATTCCCTTCACCACCTTATACCCACTTGGTTCAGGACATGGTCTGTTGTGTCAGTCCCCACTAGGCTGACTACGTCACACCTAGCCCAAGTAGTGTCTTTCTCGTCCTTTGGATTTCTAATTACTCTCATGTATTTAGGAGACTTTCACTCTTAACAAGATATACTCTGGCCAGAGGTTTTTGAGTAACAATCCGACGATAGGCCTGGGTATACATCTCCTCGCAAGGAGTGGTGAATCCTTTGTAGGCTGTTCAAACATCTTCGGGCTCTTTGGCTTATGCCCAATCATCCTGGGTCCACACCTCCTTGGAGATGCTTGCTTAAGATGTTAAAGTATAAGTCTCCATGACCAAGATGACTTGAACCCCGCAAGTCAAAGGAACATCGCGCTTAAGCCGCAGTAAGAACTTTATTGACATTTCTATAGATAGATTCCATATGTAGTCTTACAGCTAGTCACTCCAATGAACTAGTTCCCTTAACTAGCATTCATGTTTATCTCCGGACATCCCAATGCCACCAGCCAGTGAGAATCAGCTGAATAGAGAATAACCCATGCCAGTCTCAACAGAATTGATAGTGTCCGTTTTTATCAATTCATCGACTAGGGATATTTTCAATACTTTAGATTTGCGCATTTAGAGATAATCACTAGTTGTGATCTCATCATAAATTCTCTTATGCTGTGAGTTGTATTGCGGACATTCAGTAGATGAGTTTAAGATCCCATTCAAATACACAAGCATGTATACTCAAATAGTGGATTATCATTTATTAATATAAATGTTTTACAATCATAAGGCGATTGCCTTAGGACACTTCTCTCATATCACTAACAAACTCCCACTTGGCCTAATGTCAATCGCTAAGGTATCCAATACCACAGGCTCTAACATGACCCTCAAACTTGCTTTGAGGCAAGGCCTTAGTTAAAGGATCCGCTATATTCCTTTCAGTGGGACCTCTCTCAATTTGTATGTCATTCCTACTTATAATCTCTCTGATCAGATGATAGCGGCGAAGCACGTGTTTGGATCGCTGATGAGACCTTGGTTCCTTTGCTTGTGCAATAGCTCCATTGTTGTCGCAGTAAATCGGCACTGCATCATCAATGGTTGGAACCACGCCAAGTTCGGAGATGAACTTCTTGATCCAGACTGCTTTCTTTGCTGCTTCCGAAGCCGCGATATATTCCGCTTCCGTGGTGGAATCCGCTACAGTGTCTTGTTTGGAACTTTTCCAACTTACTGCGCCTCCATTCAAAGTAAATACGTATCCAGAAAGCGATTTGGAGTCATCGTTATCTGTCTGGAAACTGGCATCTGTATACCCACGTATTACCATATCTCCTTCTCCATATATTAGGAATACATCCTTAGTTCTTCTTAAGTACTTAAGGATTGTCTTAATAGCCGCCCAATGATCCATTCCTGGATCCGACTGATATCTGCTTGTGACGCTCAAAGCATACGATACATCGGGCCTTGTACATAACATAGCATACATGATAGATCCTATCGCGGATGCATAAGGAATCTTATTCATGCTAATCCTCTCATCTTCTGTGCGCGGACACATAGTCTTTGAAAGGTTGATCCCATGCCTGATGGGAAGGTAACCTTTCTTGGATTCTGACATGCTAAACCTTTTTAGCACTCGGTCTATATATGTAGACTGCGAAAGACCAAGCAACCGTTTTGATCTATCTCTATAGATTCTAATCCCAAGGATATATGTTGCTTCTCCCAGGTCTTTCATGGAGAAAGTTTTGGACAACCAAATTTTAACTGTCTGTAAGACTGATATATCGTTTCCTATAAGTAAGATGTCGTTGACATATAATACTAGGAATACGACTGCACTCCCACTAACTTTCTTGTACACACAAGGTTCGTGAGGATTTTGTGAGAAATCAAACTCTTTGATTGTCTCATCAAAACGGATGTTCCAGCTCCTAGATGCTTGCTTCAGTCCATATATGGATCGTCGAAGCTTGCATACTTTGATTTTATCAACCGATGTGAAACCTTCAGGTTGTATCATGTATACATCCTCACGCAGGTTTCCGTTAAGGAAAGCTGTTTTCACATCCATTTGCCATATCTCATAATCATAATGAGCTGCTATGGCTAGGAGCATCCGAATGGATTTAAGCATAGCTACTGGCGAATAGGTTTCGTCATAATCAATTCCTTACTTCTGACGATATCCTTTTCCCACTAATCTAGCCTTAAAGGTAACAACATTACCTTCCATGTCGGTTTTCTTTTTGAAAACCCACTTGCACCCTATGGGTTTAATCCCTTCAGGTGAGTTAACCAAGTCCCATACTTGATCTTCGTACATGGAATCCATTTCCGACTTCATGGCTTCAAGCCATTTGTCGCTTTCTGAACTTTTTAGAACATCTTCATAACTGATAGGATCGTCATCGCCAATGAGCAACACGACGTTCAATTCACTTACGAGAAATCCGTATCTCTCTGGAATGTTGCGTGTCCTATCAGACCTACGAAGAGGTGGTGTAGTTTTAGGTTCAACTGATAGCTAGACTCGGTGTCTCTGTAATGTCTATTGGAGTTTCTTGAACTTCATCAAGTTCAATGCCACTCCCACTATTTTCTTGTAAAAGAAATTCTTTTTCTAGAAATACAGCATGCCTTGAAACAAACACCTTTTGTTCCAAGGGATGATAGATTTGGTAACCCTTCGTTTCCTTAGGGTATCTAATAAATAGACATTTATCAGACTTAGCATCCAATTTGTCTGATATAATCCGCTTCACATAAGCAGGACAACCCCATATCTTAAGGTGAGTTAAGTGGGGTTTCTTACTATTCCATGTCTCATATGGATCGGAGTAGTTGAGACTACCTTGGTCGGGACTCTGTTTAGCAAGTAAACAGCTGTCTTATGTGCATAGCCCCAAAAGGATTTTAGAAGAGTTGCATGATTCATCATCGACCTAACCATGTCCATCAAGGTTCGGTTGCGCCTCTCAGATACACCATTATGCTGTGGTGTATACGGCGGAGTCCATTGGGATAATATCCCATTGTCCCTAAGATAATGTTGAAACTCTTGACTTAAGTATTCACCACCCCGATCGGATCGAAGTATTTTAATACTTTTGCCAAGCTGTTTCTCTACTTCATTTCTGAACTCTTTGAATTTCTCAAAGGCTTCAGATTTGTGTTTCATCAAGAACACGTACCCGAATCGTGAGTGATCATCGATAAAGGTGATGAAGTAGCTATAGCCTCCTTGTGCAAGAGTTGACATTGGTCCACATACATCAGTATGTATTAGACCAAGCAATTCTCCCACTAGATTACCTTTTCTGGTAAAGGGTAATTTGGTCATCTTGCCTTTTAAGCATGATTCGCATGCATCAAATGAATCGGGTTCAAATGATTCCAAAATTCCACATCGGTGCAATTCGGTCATGCGTTTCTTACTTACAAGGCCAAGACGGCAATGCCAAGTGTAGGAGTCTATTCGATTATCTATTCGAGCACGTTTATTGCTAACTTCGATATTGAAAACGTCACTGGATAAATCTAACGTGTAGATGCCATTGCACAAAGTTCCATTCCCATAAAGAACGCCATTTAAAGTTATGTAACAACAATTGTTACTAAAAGTTAAATGATAACCCTTTTCATTCAAACATGAAATAGATACAATGTTCTTTATTAACGAAGGAACAAAATAACAATTATCCAATTCTAAGATACGTCCAGTAGGGAGCTTTAGCAAATATGTTCCGATGGTAACAACAGCAATCTTTGCTCCATTTCCAACTCGCAGATTTGCTTCTCCTTTGACGAGTCTTCTTCTATTCCTTAGCCCCTGTATGTCATTACATATATGTGAGCTACACCCAGTATCAAGTACCCAGGTATTAGAGGAAATAGAGTGACATTCAATAACGAAGATACCTGAAGAGGATGGAGCATCGGATGCCTTCTTCTTCAAGGACTCAAGATAAATCTTGCAATTTCTTCGGCTGTGACCCTCCTTGCCACAATGATGACATGTGTCTTTTGGTTTCTTTTCAGTCTTTTTAGCCTTTTTCTTCTTTCCCTTATTCTGTTCTTTGGCCTTCCTCTTAGAACCTTTCTTCGAGGAACCAACTAACAGAACAGCCTTCTGATCCTGCTTTACAGAAGGCTCTACAGACTTCAGCAGGTTGACTAACTCAGGAATGGT
>JAGFNQ010004665.1:0-37191 GCA_024364735.1 Boesenbergia rotunda
GGGTGTGAGCGATAACTTTCTAGATTTTATTTAGTTCCACATTGCTAATATAATAAGAAGGAAAGTGTGAAAGTTGCTAATGAGCTTTGCTTCATAATTGGACGTGTCTATGGGTGATCAAGAAGGCCTATGATTTGGCTTAATGATATTCATTGTACTTTAGTTTTAAGAGGAAATAAGGCCTCACAACAAAAGGGTGCCCATGCAGTCTATCAAATATATATTTATGGTTTGATTTCTAACTATGATTCATTGTAAGATATTTTTGTCCAGTGGGAAAGGTTACAAACCTAAAATGTTGGATTGTTAGTCCGTTTACTAAGAGCACTTTTAGATTTATCCTAATGTCAGTGAGAAAGTTTTATGGGCTGGATCAATCATCCTCAATAATATTTGGTCTGAATGATTGGATACCTGGTGCTAGCTAAAAATAATAATAAAGAACAAATAAGAATTGACATTTAAGCAATTCCTCCAAAATACCTATGATTTACTTCTTAGCTACAATGCATTGTAGAGCATTTTCCTCTCGTAGGATGATAAACATGAGATGCTTGGCTGTTGAATCTTTCGCTATGAGCACTTTTGAATTTACTCTGATGATCAATAGAAAATTTTCATGAATAGAACGAGTAAGGGCTTGGTGTCTGCTTAGTTACAAGCAATTCCTTTGCCTACACTAGGAATCAATTAGCTCCAACAGCCAAGTTGGGTCGGGACTTGTTTAGCCCGTGGGCCGAACCGACCCATATTGAAGTCTGCCTCAATCAAAACCCGGCTAAAATTCTACACTTGATCTAGATGATGAAATTTTAGATTACAATTAGTCCCATATCATTAAACTAACAAGAATTAATATGTGAAAACTACTATTAAAGTATGGGGACATGAACGTTTGTTCTTGACACGATATTCGACCTCAGTCGAAGAGTGTTCAACCGTGCGCTACTTGGTACAAGATTAGCAGCAAGAAAAATAACAAAAGCATTTCTCAAACACTGATCATCTAGTTCTCGTACTCAGTTTGAATCGGAAAATCATGAAGAGTGAGAGGTATACCCGCAAAATAAAAAAAAATAGAGGGAAAGTGTATTTTAAGATTATAATTAGTCCCACGTAGCTAATATAATAACAAGAAAAGCCTGAAAGTTACTATAAATGTACTTGGATACGAACTTTTCTCCATACTTACCTGGACGAGGTCTATGGGTGATCAAGAAGACCTATGACCTAACCCAATGACCTTCATTGCACTTTTGAGGGACATTAGTTTACCATCTCCCCAAGTTGGGAGAGTGGACGTCATAATTTGTGGTAGTGGGGGTATGTGTTCGCGCGACCCTTGCTTAATTCTTAAAATAAATTATTTTTTTATTTTAATCATAATTTTAATAATATTATTAATAATTTTTTATATATTACATGATTAGTTAATGTAATCATTTTGCATACATTCTTATATTTTTAAAAATTTAATATAATTTAAAAAACAAATAAATGAAACTATATGTTTTTCTTAGAAGTTAACTTAAAACCATCAAATTAGTTAATTAGTTTAATAAATTAATAAAACCTATACACTTGTGAATAAATATATGAACTTAGAGTTTAGGGTTAACTTGACTTACTATCTAGTCAACCAGCACAAGTGACAACATCATCTTAATCGACTCATGATCATGTAACTTGCCATAAGGTATGTTTGAAATGTTACTAGTCGAGTCTTGAAAGTCAATTTTTGATGCCATGTAACCATAAAAAAATGAGAAAAATATACTTCTTGGATACCAAACTTGATACTAAATAAGCGTTTATGATACTAAACTTTTAAAGACATTTTTAGTCCCAAAATTAATATTTTATTTTTATTTTAGTCTCAAAGTTTAGTAAAGATAATTCTAATCCCATATTTATCAAATTATACTTTTTTAGGACCAATTAACATTAAGGGCATTATAGTCATTGCCTATTTTTGAAATTTAGTTTTATTAAGTTTTAAGAACAAATATTTTTATTTTAAAATTTATGAATATTTAAAATTTAAATTTTTTCTCCCTAACCTCCTATAGACCCCACTAACACTTTTGAGAACCCATTCAACCTAACGTTGATAAAACAATAAAAAAAAATAAGATTTTTGTGAACTCATTTGACTTATCTATTTAAGAGAATTAATATAGTTATCTTCAAAGGGAAAGACAGTAAAAAAAAAAAATGCGTGATCACTCGTACCTTTTATAAACCAAATAATTGATTGAACAGACCCATAAAGCATTGGACGACTATCCCAAGGGGACTCACTGGAGCAGGGATGGAGCCAAGGGGGGAGGGCAATGACAGTAGCTATCCAAGGGAAATTATATTTCTTGTCATAGATTCTTTAAGAATCATGAATTGGTTAATAAAATTCTAAGCTTGATCTAGATGATATAATTAATTTAAGATTATAATTGGTTCCACATAGCTAATATAATAAGGAGAAAAGTGTGAAAGTTACTATATATGTAATGGGACATGAACCTTTCCTCTATATTTAAGAGAATTAATATAATTATCTTCAAAGGGAAAGACAGTCAGAGAAAAAAAATACGTGATCACTCGTACCTTTTATAAACCAAATAATTGATTGAACAGACTTAACTATCAGTATGATAGTATGATTCTCACCCATAAGGCATTGGACTATCCCAAGGGGACTCACTGGAGCAGGGATGGAGCCAAAGGTGGGAGGGCAATGACAGTAGCTGCCCCCCTTTAATGCAGTATGACCCTGATTATTATTTTGGTGTTGACATCGATTTTAGTTTAGGTTGATTATGATTCTGATTATGATGAAGATTAAGTCCTGATCAGTGATTAGGCACGGGTTGATTGAAATCCTAACCTGGAGGGTTAGGTGTGAGAAATCCCGGTGAGTGAAGCCGGGTCCGGGTGAATGAAGCCAGGTGAGTGAAGCCAGGTGTTGGAAATCCCGGTGAGTGAAGCCGGGTCCTGGTGAGTGAAGCCAGGTGTTGAAAAGTCCTAACTCGGAAGAGGTGGGTGAAAAGCCCTAGCTTGGAGGGCTAGGTGAAAAGTCCTAGCTTGGAGGGCTAGGTGAAAAGTCCTAACTTGGAGGGTTAGGTGAAAAGTCCCATCTTGGAGAGTTAGGTGAAAAAGTCCTGGCTTGGAGGGTCAGGTCCTAGCTTGGAGGGCTAGGTTTGGAAAGTCCTAATCCGGAAGAGTTGGGTGAAATGTCCTAGTTTGGAGGGCTAGGTGAAAAGTCCTAACTTGGAGGGTTAGGTGCAAATTCTCAACTTGGAGGGTTAGGTGAAAAATCCTTAGCTTGGAGCGCTAAGGTGGATGAAATCCTAGCTTGGAGGGCTAGGTTGGAGCTCCTGGATCGGTCTGGTGATCGATCAGGGAGATTGGCACGGTGCTCCTTCGTGGATCGGTCTGGTGACCGATCCAGCGATGACTGATCGGTCTGGTGACCGATCAGGGAGTATGTGTTTCACTCACTGCACAGCTCCTGATCGGTCTGGTGACCGATCAGGGAGCCCACAGTGAGTTGAGTTCCCCTGCTGATCTGCTCCTGATCGGTCTGGTAACCGATCAGGGATACTATTCAGATCGGACTGGTGAACGATCATTTATCGCAAGGTTCTCACTATGACCGATCAGGATGACTCCTGATCGGTCAGGAAGCTGCCTGATTGGTCTGGTGACCGATCAGGCAGGAGCTTGATTGGTCTGGGGACCAATCAGGAGTGTGCAGAAGACTGTTGGATCGGTCTGGTGACCGATCAGGGTCCTCCCTGATCGGTCTGGCGACCGATCAGGAGCAGAACTTTAATTTAAATACGCTGTCAGAAGTTTCTGATCACGTCTGTTTTCACTGTCGATTCTCTGCTACTTGCTAATTTCATTTGATATGCATTGCTAAGCCTCTGTTGGAGTGTGCAGGTGATAACAGGTGATTCAAACACTCAAGGAGGGTCAATGGAAGGCTTTTCATGGAGCAGGTTTGGATCTATTGTGTTTTCAGGTCTCAACGGCGTCTGGCGCAACTGGCAACTGATGAAGGCGCGGCTGGCAACTGACGGAGGCTCAGCTGGAGGAGTGTCCAGTGGACTGAGTGCTCAGAGAGGTCAGTGGGTCAGGGTGTGAGTCAGTGGTGCTGATGGAGCTGGCGACGTTGAGGAGGAGCTTAAGAGACAAAGTTGGATGCAGAGGAGCGGGGGCGAACAAGACAGAAACTTGAGAAGTTTGGCTGGGCTATGTTCGTGCTCTCTGTTGCTTTGTGCTTGAGCGATCTTGTTACATCTTTGTGAGTTTGTCTTCTCGAGTGTCTCTGTGCTTAACTTGTATCTTCTTGAGATCACTTGTGGAGAGGTTTCTCCACCGAGAAGGAGGCTGCTACTATCCGGAGTTCACCGGGGCTTGATCTGCCGACGATCAAGGGATCGCCCACCTCATGGGCACGCCAAGGAGTAGGGGCAAGTTATCCCCGAACCTTGTATATCGAGGTGTTAGCGTCGGTTTGCTTTCCCTTTGTGTTTTGCTTGCCGTTCTTTATTTCTGCTTCTGTGTTTTTGTTTCCGCTGCTACTAATCTGATCACGCAGAAGTATCAAAGAGCAAGAAATTGTGTCTGGCTATATTCACCCCCCTCTCTAGCCATCCGGGTTCCAACACCCCCACCCCCACCCCCTCCCCCTCGATGTTTTAGTGCAATAGATATAGAGGTATAAAAATAAAGGATGACTAGAGGGTAAATGGGGGACAATGACATGGTCAACCCACCTCAACGTAAATATATATTTTTCGCCGCTCTAATATTAAATTCTTAGCTCCATCCTCGTGCTGGAGATCATTTTTGACAGGGATGAAATACGATGGATGCGCCAATTGAATTAGTAGAAAGTCTAAAATACCCCTAATCAAATTGGATATCAAAATAAAATATGATTACAAAGTTTGAGACTAAAAAATTAAAAAAATATATAACTTTGCTATTAAAATTGTTATTTTTGAAATTTGGGATAAAAAAGAGATAAACACCCAACTTTAAAACTATAAAAGTCTTTTCAAAAGTTTTATATCAAAATTGTCAATTTAGTATCAAGTTTAGGACCCGAAAAGTATGTGCCTATAAAAAAACCTTAATTAGCTCTATGGAACAATATGCTAATGAAACAAGAAAGAATTGAAATCTTAGATCAAAAGACTATGTATGGATGATATGAATTGCCTAAATAAGAATTCTTAAATAGTAAACAACCAGAGATATTACTCACTATATCAAACAATTTCTATTAATGAAACCATAGAAATCTATCAGAAAATAAAAAATACGTATCTCCAATAAAATGCTTGTTGCTATCTGTTCCTATAACGAATTCTTGTTTAGGAAGTTCATATCTAAACTTAGCTTGTTCGATAGCAACTATATGCAAACTTAAAATTTAATTTCAACAAAATAATTATTTTAATTATTTTTTGTAATTCAAATTGTATTTTATCTATTTTATTGCATAATAGTAAAATAAAAATTCTATTTATCTATTATTAAAATTAAGATGGAAATTTCAGGTAGTTAATCATTTTAATATCTAATCATTTTTATAACATATATTCTTATCTAATTAACATAATCAAATATTCTCAGAAATTTTAAAACTAAATAAATAAAATTATATTTCTTGTCATAGATTCTTTAAGAATCATGAATTGGTTAATAAAATTCTAAGCTTGATCTAGATGATATAATTAATTTAAGATTATAATTGGTTCCACATCGCTAATATAATAAGAAGAAAAGTGTAAAAGTTACTATAAATGTAATGGGACATGAACCTTTGCTCTATACTTACCTGGATGGGGTCTATGGGTGATCAAGAAGACCTATGACCTAACCCAATGATCTCCATTGCACTTTAGAGGGACATTGGTTTATCATCTCCCCAAGTTGGGAGAGTGGACATCATAATTTGTGGTAGTGGGGGTACGTGCTCGCGCGACCCTGCCTATTTCTTAAAATGAATTATTCTATTTATTTTAATCCTAATTTTATAATTAATAATAATAATTTTTTATATATTACCTGATTGGGTTTATTTAATCATTTTACATATATTCTTACATTTTAATTTAATATAATCTAAAAAACCAAATAAATGAAACTATATTTTTTTTTTGAGAAGTTAATTTAAAACCATTAAATTAGTTAATTAAGTTAATGAAACCTATACGCTCACTCATGGGTGATGAGTTGGTGTGATTATACAACGGGTTCACGAATGCCATCAATATCTCAAATTAGTTAAGAATCATTGATCCAATTAGTTGGGTTAATAAAATCCTAAACATGCTCATGGGCGTGGGCGTGGGCGTGGGTGATAACTTTCTACATTTTATTTAGTTCCACATTGCTAATATAATAAGAAGGAAAGTGCGAAAGTTGCTAATGAACTTTGCTCCATACTTGAACATGTCTATGGGCGATAACTTTCTAGATTTTATGTAGTTCCACATGGCTGGACCAATCATCCTCAATAATATTTGGTCTGAATGATTGGATACTTGGTGCTAGCGAAAAAAAAATAATAAAGAACAAACAAGAATTGACTTTTAAGCAATTCCTCCAAAATACCTATAATTTACTTTTCAGCTATAGCGCAATGTAGAGTATTTTCCTCTCGTAGGATGATAAACATGAGATGTTTGGCTATTGAATCTTTTGCTATGAGCACTTTTGAATTTACTCTGATGATCAATAGAAAATTTTCGTGAATAGGACAAGTAAGGGCTTGGTGTCTGCTTAGTTACAAGCAATTCCTTTGCCCACACTAGGAATCAATTAGCTCCAACAACCAAGTTGGGTCGGGACTTGTTTAGCCCGTGGGCCGAACCGACCCATATTGAAGTCTGCCTCAATCAAAACCCGGATAAAATTCTACACTTGATCTAGATGATGAAATTTTAGATTACAATTAGTCCCATATCATTAAACTAACAAGAATTAATATGTGAAAACTACTATTAAAGTATGGGGACATGAACGTTTGTTCTATACTTACCTGGACGAGGTTTATGGGTGATCAAGAAGGCCTATGACCTAGCCCAATGACCTCCATTGCACTTTGGAGGGGCATTGGTCTACCATCTCCCCAAGTTGGGAGAGTGGACGTCATAATTTATGATAGTGGGGTACGCGTTCGCGCGGCCCCTTCTCAAATCGCAAAATAAATTTTTATTTATTTTAATCCTTGTTTTATTATTAATATTAATAATTTATATTGATAGTCTTATTTATTAATTTTAATCATTTAGGATTATATTGTTACATTTAGGAGGATAGCAAAATTTAATTAGAAATAATCAAATATTTTAAAATATAATATTTATAGGGGAAAAAATTAAAATAACTCTATTTTATTTTATTTTGCTAAATTGAATTAATTTGTTGATATATAATTGCATTGATATAAGAATATCCTCAATGAAGATTTTAATAATTAAGGGTGCTCTTTTTATTTTTGCCACTTCTTATTTCTTTTAAAAGTTAATTTTATTTAGAGAAAAAACAAATAAATGAAGCTATATTTCTTATAGGTAAATTTGAAACCATCAAATTGGTTAACTAGGTTACTAAATAGGTAAATTTTAAACCATCAAATCGGTTAATTAGATTAAAAAACTTAACACTTACTCAAGGTTGATGTGTTGGTGCTACTATATTTCAAGTAGTTGAGTTCGATCAAGTGGGTTTGATTTAATATTGTACTTCTTTGAGGTTTGTAAGTGTTGAGGTGTAAAAATTACAAATCAAAGAAGTCCAAATAAATAGGTTAATAATAAATTTAACGGACAGAAAATTTCAAAAGGTGCTGACAGATAAATAAGTTCAACAAGTAATGATAAATAGAAAAGTCTAAATAGATGATTAAGTAATTGACAGCTAAAGAAATTTAACATGTATTGACAAAAGAGAAATCCACGAAGACCTTATCAGAGAGAGCTCGAGTGAGATAGATGCCAGTAGGATGCTCTGCTTGAAAAAAACAGGTTCTTTTTTTTTCTAATTGAATCGACTGAAAGAGTTTTCAATCGGCTATCAAGTCGGCTAGTAAACTACGACTATTCATTTTGACTTAATGTCTCTAACTTTAAGCTTTGAACTTGTTACAAAAGTTTTTCTCACACTTAAGATTTAATAGACTTTTTGTAAGAGATTTCTTTACCTTTAAAAAGTTTCTTTAAAGACAAGGTATAGTGGTTTTTTTGAGGTTGACTTACCTTGTAAGTCCGTAAGAAAGACAGTGTGAAAGTTTCTATTAAATCATATGGACATGGACCTATGCTCCATACTTACCAAGACGGGTCTATGGGTGATTAAGAAAATCTATGACCTAGTTCAACGACCTCTATTGTACTCTAGAAGGGCATTAGTCTATCATCTCCCAATTTGAGAGAATGGAAGTTATAATTTGTGGTAGTGGGGTTTGCGTTCACGCAGCCCTACACAATTCGTATAATAAAATTTGTATTATAATTATTATACAAATTGAAATTATTTGGATATGATTATTTCTTATTTTTATGTCTTCTCTCTAAATTATAAGAATTAGGGACATCGATTTTCTCCCTGTAGAATGAACATGGATTTTATTACTATTAATAATATTTTTATATATTAATTACATGATTTAACATTCTCTTATTCCTTTTAAAAAATTAATATAAATCTATAAAAACAAATAAATGAAACAATATTTCTTGTTATAGGTTTGATGGGGCAGGGTAGCCCGTGCCCGGCACGGGGATGAAGAAGCCAGGGATAACTCTTCTCGGGCCCCGGGGCCTCCTTTCGGGTGCGCGCCCAAGAAGGTCAGTCCAAGGATCCCTCGTGGAAGCCCCCTCGGGAGGTGAGGCCCCGAAAGTACTTCGGGAGATATCACACCCAAAGACCCCCGAGCTCACCTCGGGAGGCGGAGTCCTCGCAACAGCCGGCCTCGGGAGCCCCGAGTGTCTCAACTAGAGAAAGAGTGATAATGACGCGGACTGTTTAAAGGATATCCCTTTATCACCGAAAGCAGGGGGCGCGGCCTAAATATCGGAGACGTGGCACCGATAAAGGAGGCACGACTAGTCTGTCGACATCGATATAAAAGGTAGATCAACCCTCCGGTAAGGGGGTTACGATCTCTCGTCTTTACATACTATCTTTCTTTCTCACCACAATTCGGACAACCTACTAACTTGAGCGTCGGAGTGGACTCCGCCGGACCCCTACCGGCGTGCCCCCCTAACGCTTGTGTTACTTTCGCAGGACCCCCAAGTTCCTCATCGACGTAGTCATCTCCGCAGGGGCTGAGCCTCAGTGACTGACCATCGCCGACGACTCCTTCCGGAACAAATTTGGCACCGTCTGTGGGAAACTAATAAAGCACCTGAAGGAGCGCCGATGGCAGGATCGGAGGGACAACCCCTCACCCTCACCAGAGAGGAATTTGACCGCCTGGTGCTAGCGCCATCAAGGAAGCCCTGGAGCAGCACCAAATCGAGCAGGCTGCCCCACAACCAGTGGGTCCGGCAAGGGAGGAGATCCCCAGACTCTCCGCCTCGCATTCCCGAAGGTCAGTCACCCCTGTGGGGCGACAGGACGGTGCAGCCCAAGGCCCTCAGAGAGAATCCCTGGGAGAGGGGGACAAGGCCTATTCGGTGGCCTCTAGTGCTCAGAGGAATGAAGAGGGACCGGGGAGGAGGGAGGGATCCAAGATCTTTCAGAAGACTCCCTCTACCCCTTTCTCGTCCGAGATTGTGGAAGACCCCATGCCGAAACAGTTCCGCGGGGCCGGGGATTCCTGAATATGATGGAAAGACGGATCCCGAGGATCACGTCTGTAAGTTCGACAATGCGGCACTTCAGCACCAATATACTGACGGGGTGAAGTGCCGGGTGTTTTTGAACACTTTGTCTGAAGCAGCTCAACGGTGGTTTCAGAGGCTGCCACAAGGTTCCACTAACTCCTTCGCGGAGTTCAAGACGGCCTTCCTCCACCATTTCGCGAGTAGTCGGCGCTACCAAAAGACAACACTCAACCTGTTCGCTCTCAAGCAAAAGCATAAGGAACCGCTCAAGGAGTACAAACAAAGGTTCAACCGGGTGGCGCAGGATGTACCCAGCGCGACATCGGAGATACTCGTCAGCGCCAGCACCCAAGGGCTCGTTGAAGGGGACTTCTTTCAGTCCTTGGTGAGGAAGCCCCCCGCCAGTTTTGATGATTTGCTGGGACGCTCAGTCAAGCATGTCAATGTAGAAGAAGTACAGTACGCCCGATGTAAGGATCTAGTTGGAGCTCCTCCTTCGGCATCCCCTCGATCAGACAGGAGGGAGCCCCCGGTTCCAGCGCAGGGAAAAGACCTGCCGCCCGGGAAGGATCACTGGGCCGGTAGGCGTCGGCAGGTGGAGACGGTAGACACCGAGCAGCCGGAGGCATTGCTCAAGTATTGCAGTTATCATGGCAGTTCGACGCACTCCACAGAAGAGTGTCATGCCCTGAAGAAGAAGTTCACTGAGCAAGCAGATACCAAACCTCAGAGAAAATGGAACAAGTCAGGGTATCACCGAAGGTCGCCACGGCGAAGCCTTTGTAGGACCGATGCACGTGAGAGGGGGGGTGAATCACGTGACTTTTAAAATCTTAGTTATAGAATCAGAGTCGATAGAAAATTGTATGATGCTTTGAAAAACGTGCATAGCGGAAAAATTAAAATGAAAAGCGAAAGCGAAAAATAATAAAAAATTACACGAGGAGTTTTACTTCGTTCGGAGCCTTCGGTGACTCCTACTCGAAGACCCAGGCTCCTTGAGCCTTTCCTGTGGGCAATCCACTAAAAACCTCTACCGGCAAACTCCCGGTAGAGTGATTCGAATACAAGATTAGGTGGAAATGTAACAACCCTACACTTTCCCTTTTAATAATTTAAGTGCAGACAGAACAAAAATTATGTTACCCAACACTTAGATTTATTTGAAGCAGCTTGGGTGTTGGGAGCGATCTTCCGGCAACGGTCGGACAGCGTCGAGTCAAAGCACAAACCGCAGTAGAGGAGCGTGGAAGCAAGAGAGTGCCAAGGCTTGAACCAGAAAAATTTTTTCTATCACCTAGAGGGCTTGCTTGCTTCCTTTTATAGTGCCTCGATGCATGATCTTCTCAGCTCAAATTTTATCCATCAGCAAGAAGGAATAATTCAAACAAGATAATGTTTCTATCTTTGCTTCACTTAAATAATTTAAATAAAATTTAATCTGAAAAAGTTAACCAAGAGGTTTTATCCTCTTACCTCACCAAGGCTTTTTGTTTTTCGAAAAAATAATTCAAAATACAATTTAAAAAGAGATTTTATCCTTCTAGCTAGGCTTCACGTGAGAATTTTAAGCATTAATAGGAATAATTAGAAAATAACAATAAGATTTTATCCTTAGTAGGAATAATTTTATTCTCCAAAAAAATAAGAAATACGAATAATTTAAACGAAAATTTATCCTCCACCGAGGCTTTAGATGAGGAATAAATTTATAAAATTAACCTACAAAATCTAATTAGTTCACATATCAAATAAATCCTGTAAAATAGAGTTAATGAATTTAGAGTTAATTAGACCCGTCCAAACCTGGATAAGGATCTAACCAGGACTCAACCGAGGTCACTAAAATGGGCCTAAGTTGGACCGCGCCTACAGTCCTAAAATAGGACTCATCCTCACTGGTTCGCTCCTCCAGTGACTTACCTTACTTACCTCGTGCAGCTCTACTCAACTTCTTAACCCACCAGGTCTTCCTGCCAGGGCTCAACCACCCTGGTCTTTTTGCCAAGTTTCAACCAACTTGGGCTTCAGTCAATTGTCAGGCCCCACGAACCCAACTGGACTTCCTGCCAGGACTCAACCACCCTGGACTTCAGCCTGGTGTCAGGTCCTAAGTCTTTCAACCCTGCACACTTAGTAAAGAGATCAAAACCAAAAGCAAGCCTAACTTTAACCTATTTGTCATTCATCAAAACCCAAGTTTAACTATTAGTGCAAATTACACCAACAATCTCCCCCTTTTTGATGCAATGACAACCTGGGTTAAAGTTAAAACATACCAGATAAAGCAATGAGTCCAAAAAGAATATGCAAATGACATGCTCTAAGATCTGGAGTTTTTAATTTCTTTAAGATTTTAATTTCTAAAAACTTTAACTTCTAACTTAACCCTTAAACCCTCCCCCTTTGGCATTCATCAAAACAAAGAAATAATAAGTGCGCAAGCATCAGAAATAAACGAAGCATTCAAGTAATATGCCAGCCAAAAAAAACTTTAAGTATTTGGGGAAGAAAAAAATGCTTAACAAGCATACTAAGTTTCTGAACTGATTCAGAGGGGGAAGTCAAGTTCTTAATTTAACACAAACAATCTGAGAGCATAAAGAAAATGACTAGGTGTAAATTTAGAAATGACTTTTCTAACACCATTTTCAAAAAAAACTTCCTTCAAAATATTAATCTTTTCCAAACCAATAAAGAATATCTCAAAGCGAATTCATGAAAAGGAGAAGATTTCTCCAAAATTTTCTTTTCAAAAGATCATTTAGAATATTTTCAGGATTAATTTGAGGAAAAACTTTAAAGATCATATTCGAAAGAGCACAAAAAGAGAAAGATTTTAACATATGCTCTCCTTGAACCAAGTAAGAATTTTAGCCCTTTTTAGGTGTCTAACCTTAATTACTAGCTAACTATCTAGATGATAGTAGTGTTCACTGGGTTAGTCAAGTCAAGTAATAATGTCTAGCTCAAATTTTAACTCACGACTACTTGACTTGATCACTGTAATATGGGTATTTTACGCCCAGACTTACTGCGATGCACATATTTAAGCATTCTGAAGTCCAGGCAAAGTCCTATGCATCTCACAACCGTTCTATGTTTTGCAAGCACAAACAAGTTATCCTTAATGTGTTTTGTGAGATGCGGCTACCTAAATCTATAGGTTCATGTAGTTTTCAGGGGTCAAACTTAGGCTAAGTCCACCAATTTTTTTTTAAATGCTACTTTGAAATACTAAATTTAAGCCAATTAAACCAAGAATCAAAGTAATTAAGCTAATGGCCAAACAGAATATGCGAGCTGATTATTCAAAAGAAGTAAGTGTGATCAGGTCAGTTCTAGTCTATAACACACATTCCTATTAACCTTCTTAAGTTACTAAATTCAGATTCAGGGAGTGGTTTAGTAAATATATCAGCTAGGTTAGCCTTAGATTCAACATGGTTAAGTTCAATTTCTCCTTTATTAACATGATCTCTGACAAAATGATGTTTAATTTCTATATGTTTGGTCCTAGAGTGGTGGACTGGGTTTTTGGGTTTTCAACAAGTAAGACATTTTTAATTATAAAATCAAACTCAAGTTCAATGTTACCTAGGCCAATTACCTTAAGTTTACCATTGTTTCCAAACGCAACTGTCCCTAGACTTTTGTACTTGAGTTTTGTAAACTTGGTGGGATCCCCAGTCATATGTCTGGAGCACCCACTATCGATAATCCACTTGTTTTTCTACAGTTAAGTAGGAAATTTTTAAAATTTAGTTTAAGTTTGTAATGAGTTAAAGGAATGATTTAAAGAAACTTAAGAAATTTGAACCCCAAAAAAACTTAAGAAGTTTAAAATTTTGAATTTAAAAAGCTTAGGAGAATTTGAATTTTGAAAAACCTTAAGAAATTGAAGACTTGAAGTTTTGAAAAAGTTAAGGAATTTAAAAGATTTAAGGAATTTAAAATTTGAATTTTGAACAACTTAAAAAAAACTTAAGGAGTTTGAAAATTTGAATTTTGAACAACTTTGAAAAATATGAAAAAAACTTAAGAGTTTTGAATTTCGAGAAACATTAAGAAATTTAAAAAATTTAAGATTTTGAATTTTAAATTTGAATTGGTTAATTTGAATTTTAAATTTTGAATTTGTTATTTTGAATTTTGAACTTGTTAATTTGAATTTTGAATTTTGAATTCATTTTTTTTTGAATTTAGAATTTTGAATTCATTAATTTGAATTTTAAATTTGTTAATTTGAATTTTGAATTTTGAATTTGTTAAATTGAATTTGTTAATTTGAATTTTGAATTTTGAATTTTGAATTTGTTAATTTGAATTTTGAATTTTGAATTCATTATTTTGAATTTTGAATTTTGAATTCATTATTTTGAATTTTGAATTTGTTAATTTGAATTTTGAATTTTGACTTTGTTAATTTGAATTTTGAATTTTGATTTTATTAATTTGAATTTTGAATTTTGAATTTGTTAATTTGAATTTTGAATTTGTTAATTTGAATTTTGAATTTTGAATTCATTATTTTGAATTTTGAATTTTGAATTCATTAATTTGAATTTTGAATTTGTTAATTTGAATTTTGAATTTGTTAAATTGAATTTGTTAATTTGAATTTTGAATTTTGGTTTTGTTAATTTTAATTTTGAATTTTGAATTTGTTAATTTGAATTTTGAATTTTGAATTTGTTAATTTGAATTTTGAGGTTTGAGTTTAGTTGTCATTATTCATCTCACTTGATCTAAGTTGTCAATCAAAGGGATCCTATGATTTGTGTGAGATAAGTTTGAGTTTGATTTATAAAAGTTAATCTGACCTTTTGTTAGATTCAGGTTTGACAAGAAGCAGTTTAAAAGTATACTTCCATAATTGGTTTCCAGGCCGTGGCGAGGCACAGAGGTCTTCTTTGGCCGAAGCCTTATTGGATCAACAACCACTTTTTAGGCAAAACCGCTTAAGAAAGTTGTACTTTTAACCTACCTATTGAAACTCCTTGGTCTAACTAGTCTAGGATGTGGCGGGGTAGCTCCGGCTAGTTCCACTGGGCTAAGAAGACCAAATAAAGGACGTCTTCCCCTACATGACTCCTTAGATCAGCTTCCCTAACGTACTATCAGCTCGCCCTACCCTAGTACTGAGTAGGTCAAGTGTCAGACTAACTTTTGAAACTAGTCCTAGGTACCCAGACAGGTAGAGGGTGACTTTGAGGTGCCAACTAATTTGGTGCCTCCCCCTAAATTATAGGTAGGGTGTTTAGGGTCAATGTAATGAATGTCCTTCTTGGGGACATAGTATTAGTTCTGCCCTACTTGTTTTGTTAGGTAAGCTTTCGGGACCCACGCTTTTCGCCGGTTTTCACGTGGGTGGACAAATGAGATAAAGGATTTTTGGGTCGATCCTGATTTATATCCTATCCCAGATTTATTGTACACGTCCTTTTGAGATCCAAGAATAAGGTCAAGATTCTTGGACCGGGTTGTAAAAGTTGTTAGTAAGTCCTTAAGGTTTTGAACTTCACCCTTTAGGGTGGAGTTATCATTTTCCAGTTCAATTGTTCTTTCATTTTGAGTTGATTCAGTTAAGGTTTTGGTATTAATTAATTGCTCCTTAAGGTCTTGATTTTCCTTAAGGAGCTGGTCATTCCTAGATTCAGATGCAAACAAATTTTTATTTAAAACAGAGATAGTCTTAAAAAACTTTTTATTAATTGAATCTAAGTATACCTTAGTCGAGCCATCCGAAAAGAGTCTGATCTCTTGGCTCGACTCGTATTCGGAATCTTCGTCGCTTTCCGAGTCCGATCCATGTCCGGTTGCCATTAGCGCCAGGTAACTTGAATTTTTTGGTGGTTCATTGTCGGAGTCGTCCGAGCTCTCGTCCCAGGTGGCTTGTAAAGCCTTCTTCTTCTTGTTCTTCTTGGGTTGGTCCTCCTTTTTATAGGGACATTCATGTTTGAAGTGCCCCTTTCTGTTGCAACTGAAGCATGTCATTTTGCTTTTACCTTCATTGCTGATGGTCTTCATTTTGCTTTTTGAAAGCCCCTCTGCGGGGCCCCCTTCGGGCCACGTAGGGGTCATCTCCGGAGGGTCTACCGGCGGGGACTCTAACCGAGCCCGGAAGTCGTACACCCGGCGGTTGGAAGACTACTCCATCGAGACAAGCCGGAGTCAGGTGGTGGGCCCGACCATCTCATTTGGACCTTCCGACCTTGAAGAAGTAGAAGCTCTTCATGAAGACGCCATAGTGATAGTGGCCCACATTGTCAATTATGAGGTGAAGCGAATCTTCATAGACACAGGGAGTTCCGTAAATATTTTGTACAGAGCGGCCTGGGAAAAGATGCAAATAAACGAGGATGAACTGCTCCCAGTCTTGACCCCACTGTTCGACTTCATGGGCTACCGAGTGCAGCCGCTGGGCCAAATTACCCTGTCACTCTCTTTAGGCAACGACAGGCTCGAGAGAACACGGAGAACTCCTTTCTTAATCGTGGACGCGCCTTCCTCCTACAATGCCATCCTGGGCCGCTTGGCACTTAGTACTTTCCAGGCTGTAGTTTCTATTTACCACCAGAAAATTAAGTTCCCGGTGGGCAACCGGGTGGTGGAAGTCCGAGGGGACCAGCTGGTGTCCCGACGCTGTTACAGTGGAGAGGTCAGAACAGAGTCATGGAAGAACCCGAAGGGCTAGGAAGACTAGCTACAGAGGAAGGGTGGAAATGCAGGAGGTCCCGGTCCGACTGCGGTGTCGGACCCCTCTACCTGGATAATTAGTCCCATATCATTAAAATAACAAGAAGTAAATTGTGAAAGTTGCTATTAAAGTATCTAGATATGAACCTTTACTCCATACTTACCTGGACGAGGTTTATGAGTGATCAAGAAGGCCTATGACCTAGCCCAATGACCTCCATTGCACTTTGGAGGGGCATTGGTCTACCATCTCCCCAAGTTGGGAGAGTGGACGTCATAATTTGTGATAGTGGGGATACGCGCTCGCGCGACCCCTTCCCAAATCGAAAAATAAATTTTTATTATTAATAATAATAATTTATATACATGATAGTCTTATTTAATAAAGTTAATCATTTAGGATTATATTCTTACATTTTGAAGGAAAGCAAAATTTAATTAGAAATAAAAAAAGTATTTTAAAATATAATATTTGAAGGGCAAAAATTTTAAATTACTCTATTTTATATATTATTTTGCTAAATTGAATTAACTTTTTGATATATAATTGCATTGAAATCCGAATATCTTCAATGACGATTTTAATAATTAACGGTGTTATTTTTTTATTTTTGTCATTTCCTATTTTTATAGGTAAATTTGAAACGATCAAATTGGTAGACTAGGTTACTAAATAGGTATATTTGCAACCATCAAATCGGTTAATTTGGTTAATAAAACTTAATTACAAATTGCTTAGTTAGGTTAATAAAACTTATACACTCATCGTGGTTGATGTGTTGGTGCAATTATATTTTAACTAGTTGAGTTCGATCAAGTGATTTTGATTTAATATTGTATTTAATTGAGATTTGTCATGTGTTGATGTGTAAAGATTCAACAAGTTAAAAAAGTTTAAATAAATCAAGGTTAATAAGATATTAATGGTCGGAGAAGTTCAAAAAGTGCTACAGATAATGGGCGCTTAGTCTATCAAATGTATACTCGTGATTTAGTCTATCAAATGTATACTCATGATTTGATTTCTAACTATGATGTATTGTAAAATATTTTTTTCCAATGGCAAAGGTTACAAACTTAAGATCTATTTAGTACGAGCAATTCCAGATTTATCTTGATACCGATAATCCTCAATAATATATTTGGTCTGAAAGATTGGATACATGGTGCTAACTAAAAAATAATAAAGAGGAAATAAGAATTGAGTTTTATGCAATTCATGTCGTCTCCAAAACACCTTTGACTTAATTCTCAGTTTGTATTTTTCTCTCATGGGATGATAAACATGAGATGTTTGGCTGTTGAGCCTCCCGCTATAACAAGCACTTCCAGATTTACTCTAATGATCGATAGAAATTTTTCGTAAAATCGGACCAGTAAGGGCCTAGTGTCCTCTAATTTGCAATCAATTCCTTTCCCCACATTAGAAATCAGTCAGCCCCAACAGACAAGTTGGGTCGGGACTTGTTTAGCCAATGGGCTGAATCGGCTCATATTAAAGTTTGCCTCAATCAAAACCCAGATAAAATTCTACACTTGCTCTAGATGATGAAATTTTAGATGATAATTAGTCCCATATCATTAAAATAACAAGAAGTAAATTGTGAAAGTTGCTATTAAAGTGTCTAGATATGAACCTTTACTCCATACTTACCTGGACGAGGTTTATGAGTGATCAAGAAGGCCTATGACCTCCATTGCACTTTGGAGGGGAATTGGTCTACCATCTCCCCAAGTTGGGAGAGTGGGCGTCATAATTTGAGATAGTGGGGGTACGCGCTCGCGCGACCCCTTCCCAAATCGGAAAATAAATTTTTATTATTAATAATAATAATTTATATACATGATAGTCTTATTTAATAAAGTTAATCATTTAGGATTATATTCTTATATTTTGAAGGAAAGCAAAATTTAATTAGAAATAAAAAAGTATTTTAAAATATAATATTTGAAGGCCAAAAAATTAAAATTACTCTATTTTATATATTATTTTGCTAAATTGAATTAATTNGAGGGAACAGTAGGCGTCGGTTCGACCTAGGGTTCCATTTTGGAAGCCCAAAGTCAGAACCAAGACAGCTAAGGCTGTATAAATCAATATTTTATTGCTTTATTGTATTTTGGACTAACCCTGGATGCAGGACCAAAGGAACGTGTGTCTGCAGCTCAGAGAGCCTCAAAGGAATGAGGCAATAGCTGACCAGGGCGCCCGGAGTGTCCCGGGCGCCCCCAAGGTGAACACCAAACACAACAAATGCAAAGTGGCTTCGACAGTTCATATTCGGGGCGCCCCCGTGCTCCCGAGCGCCCCCGCTGCTCCCGGGCGCCCCCAGCGTCCCGGGCGCCCCCATGCGCATACCTCAATCCAGAAGCCAGCGAAGCCAGAAGCTGAGATTTGACCCGGTCAACCCGGGCGCCCCGAGCGCTCCGGGCGCCCCGGTCAAAGCGGATCCCGAGGATTAGGGGATCAGACGGCGACCGAGATCCAACCGGATCAAACGCCACGTGGGGGGCACCCCCGACATCCCGGGCGCCCCCAGGCCCTATATAAGGGACCCTCGACCAAGGCTTCAAAGCATCACTTCCATTCAACGCCTCAAAGCTCTTCTGCTCTCGTGACTTGCTCCGGAAACCTTCCAACACGAGCCGACGACGTCCTGCTGCTCCGAAAAAGTTGATCTACTCCGGACGTCGATAAAGAAGAGCGTTCTTTTTATTTACTGCACTTATCTTTGTAATTAAATTCTGTAAACCTTTTTGCGCCTATATAGAATTGCCCAAAGTAAACGGTCAACGACCGTGGACCTTGGAGTAGGAGTCGACACAGGCTCCGAACCAAGTAAATCGACTGTGTCTCTGTGTCTTGTTTTTTTTAATTTCCGCTGCGTACCTACTCTTACTCAAATCCGAAAGTTTTCCGATATTCACCCCCCCTCTATCGATTTTCACGATCCAACAAGTGGTATCAGAGCGGGGAAGTTCAAACCTGGTGCAACCA
Organism: Boesenbergia rotunda; assembly: GCA_024364735.1. NCBI lineage: Eukaryota > Viridiplantae > Streptophyta > Magnoliopsida > Zingiberales > Zingiberaceae > Boesenbergia > Boesenbergia rotunda. The sequence goes on from JAGFNQ010004665.1 coordinate 19,549, forward strand.
CCAGTTTGAAATTTTTTTCAGATTTTTATTTTTCTATTTTTTTTGAATTTTTCGTTAAATATTTTATTCGATATTTTTTGTTAAGCGAGGTTGGTGCAACACCCCTCATTATTTAATTTATCCAGCACTACTAATCCAAGACCTAGTCTTGGAAAATTCGTTTTTCTTTTAGTTTTCTTTTTCAGACTAAATGGCCATGCAAGAGGGATTCAGCACCGCCAGACCTCCACTCTTCAGTGGAGAAGACTTTTCTTACTGGAAAAGTCGTATGGAGGTCCACCTGAAAACTCAGGTGGACATGTGGATCATTATCCAGTCCGGTCTGGAGATCCCCCGAAATGCCGAAGGACTTCCTCAGAACTACTCTGAATGGGACAACTCCCTAAAGCGAAAGATAGAAGCCGACGCAAAAGCTACTCAGACTCTTCAATGCAGATTGACGAAAGAGGAGCTGAACCGCGTGGGCCCCTTCAACAGTGCAAAGGAGCTGTGGACAAAACTGATCGAGTTGCACGAAGGGACTTCAGATACTCGGATCAGCAAGAGGGATCTGCTACTAAACAAACTCTACACCATCAAGATGGCCGACAACGAAACAGAAGCCCAGCTCCACGCACGAATCCAAGAGGTAATGAACGGTCTTCACACAATAGGTCAGAAGGTTGAAAACCGTGACCTAATAAGGTATGCTCTAAACGCCTTCCCTAGAAACACCTTGTGGGCATCTATGGTAGATGCATACAAGGTCTCTAGAGATCTTTCTAAAATAAAATTAGATGAGTTGTTTTCCGAACTTGAACTGCACGAACAAACTAACATCAATGTGGTCGAAAAAGGTATTGCTTTTCTTGCAGGCAAGACTGGAAGGACAACAAAGAAGAAGCCTGAACCTGAACCGGAGTCTAACTCAAACTCAGATTCAGAAGACGAAGAAGGAGAACAAACTAAGCTGGTCCGTCTAGCCCGAAGCTACTACAAGGAGCTGAAGAACCGAACCAACAAACGGAAAATCGGCCGAAGAAAGGACGAACCAGCTGAACCTGCGAACAAGCCTAATGTGACCTGCTACGAGTGCAAGAAAAAGTGCCACTACAAGTCAGAATGCCCTAACCTAAAGGAGACTAAAAGGACGAGAAGAAAGAAGGCACTGCAAGCAACCTGGGACGAATCATCCTCAGAAGAAGAAGAAGAGGCACCCCAGTCCAACCTCCTAGCTCTGACTGCCTCAGATAAAGTCGAGACTGAGTCAGAAACAGAACAAGAGGACGGCGAGCTGACCTTCACAGAAGACGGAGAAATTAAGGTAACTGGTTTTAATAGATTGCAATTAAGTGAGTTAATTTCATTTCTTTCTCGAGATTTGGCCAAAGCCAAACTCCGAGTCGAATCCCTCCGACAGGAAGTAAAACTCCTGAAAGAGGGAGCTGACTCTAAACCCTTAACTGAGAAGGTTCAGGAAGGAACTCCTACTCAAGTTGAAAAACTTGAAAAGGAGAACTCCTCCCTGAAAACTCAGGTTAAGGATCTTAGATCAGCATTAGAACGATTTACATCTGGTTCCAAGGGTCTTGACATGATCCTTGGAAAACAGAAATCAGTTCTAAATCGATCCGGATTGGGCTATAGAACCAAATCTCGGCAAAGATCATACCTTGCTGTACTGAATCAGTCCAGAGGTAAAATTCAGGCATGGGTACCTAAACTATACCTGAACAAACCGACTGGATCAAATCAGTATTGGATCCCCAAGAACAAGATTCACATCTTGCCTAACCATCACCATGGCTTTAGTCCAGGGGGAGCTAAACTGAAAATTATATTCATTATTAGATAAATTTTTTTGCAATATGATTGTTTGCCTGTTTATTTAATTTCTGCAATTTACCATGCTTAGACTTAGGCTAGTTTAAGGACCAAACAAACTTAACTGAAACTTGAAAATATAGTATTGGGTGGAGGTGAGATGATAGTACGTTGGGGAAACCAATTCTAATAAGATCAAGTTTACTTGGTCTCTTTAGACTGGTGAAACCAGCCGAAGCTACCGATCCAAAATCCAAACTAGTTAGACCAGAAATTTTTCAAAGAATAATTTTGAAAATGAAATTTCATTAAAAGACTTTGTCAAGGAAAGAGTGGATGATCCCATAAGGCTTCGGCCAAAGAAGGCCTAGTGCCTCGCCAAGACCTGGAAGTCAATTTTTGAAATTCAAATTCAAATTAATTTTTGTCAAATTCGAATCTAACACAAAATTTCAGTTAAGTGTAGAGTTAAACAACTTTTCAAAAATTTCAAATTTAATTAATTAAGTTTTCAAAATTTAATTATTTTCAAAATTAATCAAAATTTTCAAAATAATCTTAACTATCAAAACCTGTCTCACGAAAACCATAAGGCTAATGTGATTGAAAACCCTAGACTGCGTACTCAATTGGAAATTCTGTTAATACCTATACGATGAGATAATCTTGTATTTGTCAAACCATGATCAAAGCAGTCAAAACATGGTCAACATAGTCAAACCAAGGTAAACGAGGTCAAAACATGATTAACGTAGTCAAACCACAGTCAAAACCGTCAAATCAATTCAAACCATGGTCAAAAGTAGACAAGACAAAAATTTGTCTTTACCTACCCTATTCAGGGCACCCGGAACCACGCGGGCGCCCCCTCCTATACGTTTTCTTACTCCCTAGTCAAAAAGCTGCCAGTGCTTTTGACCAGGGCGCCCGGAACCACGCGGGCGCCCCCATCAACTCTAACACAGCAAAAGCTGCAAAAGCGCTCTGTTGAGGGCGCCCGGGCTGTCCCGGGCGCCCCCAGCAGCCAAAAGCTTCTGCCCTTGGCAGCAGTTACTGACCAGGGCGCCCGGAAGCTCCCGGGCGCCCCCATGGGTTTGCCTATATAAAGCACCCGAATTCTCCTTCTCCTCCACACCAAAATCAACCTTCCTCTTCACTTCTTTCTCTTCAAGAAGACCTTACAAGTCCTCTTCCTCAACTATGCCTCCCCGAGCCGTCCGGTATGATTGTTATTATTGTTATTGCATTTAAATTTATTTTCTTATGCAATATCTTTATTCTTCCTTTAATTTCCTTAACTTAGAAGACGCCGACCAAACCCAGCCAACCCCGGTGCCGAACCTAGTCCGGACCCTAGATTTCCTAACCTAGAGTTATGTAATAGGTTTGCACAAACCATCTACAAGCCTATTAAAACGAGTTATCTCAATAAGCACTTTTTTACCCAATCATGCCCTGTCGCCATGAACATCATCAACTTCTATCAACTGGACAATCTTGTCTTCTGCACGCATACCATTAATGAATCTTTATGCACAGAATTTTACAATAATATAATTCGACAAGATAATCTTATGTTTCACACCACTGTCCAAGGGATTCCTTTAACTATAACCCCTACTTTGTTGAACCGTTTCCTAGGACTGCGACCCTCTCAGTCCACATTCTGCTGTTATCCTCCTAGGAACCCCCCATTTGATCCTCCCTACTCAGAGATTACCCTAGATACCATTCACTCCTATTTCTTTAGGGTAGACTTCCCAGCAAATAGACGCTTCCAAGCTATTGAACTTCAGGCCCAGAACTATGCCTTGTATAGAGTTCTGGTCCGCTGCATCCTACCACTCTCCACCAGAGACCTAGGGACTATGCGACCCTTTCATGCTTTCCTTCTTTATGCCCTAGTCCATCACCTTGACCTAGACATTGGACTCCATATGTTTCATACCATTCTGCATACGTCCAGTGTCACGACCCAGGGACGTGTGCGCACACCATATTGCCACATCATCACATCCCTCCTTCATCACCACGGTCAGGACATTACCGTTGGTGAAATTTCCGCTATGACCGACTTTGACGAAATAGGATTTAGGAACTTTTCCTTAGCGGGTCTAGAGGTGTCGGCTACCGGGGTTCTTAGTTGGAGACGACAGCAGGCCGGGGCACCGATCGATTCTGATGAGGAGATAGAGGTTGACATTGGAGATGTAGCGGCAGCAGCCCGAGCACACATCGACGAGCCCGCTCCACCGACACTCTACCAGATAGTGACACAGTTAGACACAAAGGTTCAGAGTCTTCGAGAGGAGGTCGAAGCCCACCACCTAGAGGAGATGGAAGCTCGTCGTGCCGATCGAGAAGTGGCTGACGCACGATACATAGAGATGATGGCACGATTCGATGCATGGCAGCCCGGCCCATCTGGTCACCCCGGTCCTTCATCTTAGGTTCACTTAGCATTGTACCTATTTGACTGCCCCTACTCAGTAGGGTCGACTTGTGGTTGACTTGTGCTTGACTTGTGTAACTGTGTTGAACTTTGACTACTTGAGTTATTCTATGTTGACTAGTTTATGATTATTAGGATTGTGCTTTGTAGAATAGATTACTTTTTTCTTGATTTAAAATTGGTTTTAAAATTTTTTATTTGAAAAACTGTTTTACTTAATTTCAAAATCAGTTTCCATTTTTTTTTACTTAGTCTTATTTTTATTTCAAAACTACCCCCTTTAAAAATTAGGGCTTTTTCGAAAATGGACTTAGCCTAGGCCCTAACCCTAGAACTGCATGCACCTATAGACTTAGAAGCCAGCATCTCACAAGCACCTTAGGGTACTTTTGATTGATAACCTAGAAAGGGTTGAGATGCTTAGGTCTTTGCCTTAATTCAAGATACTTTAAGTCAGTGCATCTGCAGTAATTGGGGCACTAAATACAACATAAACAGCAATCCAGTTAAGTGTCAAGTTTAGAAAATCTAACTTGAACAAAAACACTTAATTTGACTAACCCTAGCAAAAACTACTGTTTATAACAGTTAGTAAGTAGCTAATTGGGTTAGACAGGTCCCTACAGAGAAAATTGATTGATTTAGTATAAATCTAATTATGAATTGGTTCAGTACAGCAAATTCTTATTTATTTCCTTTATTCATGCTATATTTATCTGTTTTGATATATGGCAAAGGGGGAGAGATAGGAAAGGAAAGAGAAAAATTACTTTTTTCAAAATTTTTTCCTTTATTCAAAAAGGAGAGAGTAAAATTTTCTTATAGAGTAAAATTTTCTTATCTTTTATTCAAAATCTTATAGAGTAAAATTTTCTTATCTTTTATTCAAAAAGCTTAAAAGCTTTCAAAAGTTTTCAAAATTTTTCCTTTATTTAAAAAGGTTCAAAAATATACTTTTCCTTTATTCAAAAGCTTAACTTTTTGAAGAAGTACTTAAGTTCTTAAAGCTTTCAAAATTTTGCCTAAGTACTCTAGTTTCAAAAGTTCTTAAAGCTTTCAAAATTTTGCCTAAGTACTCTAGTTTCAAAATTTCTTAAAGCTTTCAAAATTTTGCCTAAGCACTCCAGTTTCAAAAGTTCTTAAAGCTTTCAAAATGTTGCCTAAGTACTCCAGTTTCAAAATTTCTTAAAGCTTTCAAAATTTTGCCTAAAGTACTCTAGTTTCAAAAATTTCTTAAAAGCTTTTAAAATGTTGCTAAGTACTCTAGCTGCAAGATTTTTACTCAAGCTTTCAAAATTTTCCTAAGTACTCTAGCTTTTCAAAAGGTGCTTACTTAAGCTTGTCAAAATTTTTTAAGTACTCTAAAGCTTAAGTTTTTCAAAACTGTATTAAAACTGAAATTCTTACTTAAGCTAACATTTTCAAAAAGTTTTCAAGTACAAGTAAAGCTTTTTAAACCCCACGAATTTTTGAAAAATCTAGGGGGAGATTCCTTCCAGGGGGAGGGAACAAAAGTTAAAACTTTTTCATGTTTTGCTTAAACTTAACTTTGAATTGTGTTGCCATAAATCAAAAAGGGGAAGATTGTTGGTGCAGGATACACCTAAGTCAAACCTGTGTTTTGATAATGGCAACATAGGTCAAAAGTTAAGTCTTTCTTGTTTTCTAACAAGTTAATCTAGTGTGCAGAAAAAGACCTAGCGAAGGGCTGCTAGGCACCTGGCGAAGGGCTGCCAGGAAACAAAGCCCTAGCGAAGGACCGCTAGGCACTGGCGAAGGAATGCCAGAGTCAAAAGCCCTAGCGAAGGACTGCTAGGCGCCAGACGAAGGACAGTCTGGGACTGAAGCCCTAGCGAAGGAATGCTAGGCACCGAGTGAAGGGCAGCTCGGCATCCAAGACCTGACAAAGGACCGTTAGGCAAAAGTCCAACCAAAGGAACGGTTGGCATCAGGTAATTTCTCCCGAGAGGAGTAGGTGAGGACGCGTTCCCCGTCGAGGGAACAGTAGGCGTCGGTTCGACCTAGGGTTCCATTTTGGAAGCCCAAAGTCAGAACCAAGACAGCTAAGGCTGTATAAATCAATATTTTATTGCTTTATTGTGTTTTGGACTAACCCTGGATGCAGGACCAAAGGAACGTGTGTCTGCAGCTCAGAGAGCCTCAAAGGAATGAGGCCATAGCTGACCAGGGCGCCCGGAGTGTCCCGGGCGCCCCCAAGGTGAACACCAAACACAACAAATGCAAAGTGGCTTCAACAGTTCATATTCGGGGCGCCCCCGTGCTCCTGGGCGCCCCCGTTGCTCCCGGGCGCCCCCAACGTCCCGGGCGCCCCCATGCGCATACCTCAATCTAGAAGCCAGCGACGCCAGAAGATGAGATTTGACCCGGTCAACCCGGGCGCCCCGAGCGCTCCGGGCGCCCCGGTCAAAGCGGATCCCGAGGATTAGGGGATCAGACGGTGACCGAGATCCAACCGGATCAAACGCCACGTGGGGGGCGCCCCCGACATCCCGGGCGCCCCCAGGCCCTATATAAGGGACCCTCGACCAAGGCTTCAAAGCATCACTTCCATTCAACGCCTCAAAGCTCTTCTGCTCTCGCGACTTGCTCCGGAAACCTTCCAACACGAGCCGACGACGTCCTGCTGCTCCGAAAAAGTTGATCTACTCTGGACGTCGGTAAAGAAGAGCGTTCTTTTTATTTACTGCACTTATCTTTGTATTTAAATTCTGTAAACCTTTTTGCGGCTATATAGAATTGTCCAAAGTAAACGGTCAACGACCGTGGGCCTTGGAGTAGGAGTCGACACAGGCTCCGAACTAAGTAAATCGAATGTGTCTCTGTGTCTTGTTTTTTTTTAATTTCCGCTGCGTACCTACTCTTACTCAAATCCGAAAGTTTTCCGATATTCACCCCCCCTCTATCGGTTTTCACGATCCAACAGGTTTTACTTGGTTCGGAGTCGCGGTCGGCTCCTACTCCAAGGGTCATGGTCCTTGACTATTTACGTTGGGCAATTCTATATTCGAAAAATTCTTTTTACAACTTCAAGTGCAGATATAGAATTAGAATTGAAATTACAACACTTTTCATAAATTAAATTTACCGACACCCGAGGTGTATCGAAGTTCGGAGCAGAGGGTCGTCGTCGGCGCTGGAATCTCGAAGTCAGAGCTTGTCGGAGCATAGCGCATGAACGAAAGTGCTTGGAGCGTTGTGAGCGAAGATGTCTGAAGCTTTGGGGGTGAACCCCCTTTTAAGGAAAAATTTAATTGTTTAAGTTTACTTTTTCAGCTTTCCCCCTTAAAAATACTCTTTTTGAAAAATTTATTTTGAAAAAGGTTTAAGGAAAAAACATTGTGTATCAGAGCCTATTAGTTTTGCAAAATCATAAATCAATTTTGAAAAAGGTTTTTTTTAAATAACAAGTGTTACTTAAAAAAAACATAAATGATAGGGAACAAGTAACACATTATTAAATTATTAAGCAAGGATTAATGCTAAAGAACAGTTTGTTAAACCAAGTTGACATTTCTATTAAGTCCAAGCTTGATATGCAAAACTTAAAGCATTTAATCAATAAGTCTAAGTTCAGAACTATATTTGATTCTAAGCATGATTTAAGTCTAAGTTCAGAACTTTTAGCCACTTATTTTTAATCCTCAAGATAAAGAAAAATAGAAATTTCTTAGGTAAAGGATAAAATTTTTGAAAACAAAGCCTAAGTAGAAAGATTTTGAAAGAGTTTTTTCAAGGAGTATTTTTGAAAATATTTACACTTAAGTAGCATGTTTCCTTTAAAAAAATATCCTTTTTCAGAAAATATTTTAAGGAATAAAATTTGAAAATCTAAGTACCTGAGAAGGAAAATATGAAGTACTTTATAGATTGGAATTTCCCTAAATCTGACACAATTCTAGGAACTTTGTTGACCACAAGAAAATTTCCTATGTGTCTTTGAGATTTTCTAATCATAATAAAGCATTTTGAAAATGTATTTAAATTTTCAAATATAATAAATTTCTTTGTTTGAATTCCTCCCCAATCTGACACAATCCTAGGAATCCTTATTAACTACAAGGAAAAGATCCCTATGTGTCTTGGAGATTTTTCCAAACTCAGGTAATTTTTCAAAGGTGCTCAGAGATGTCAAAAAAATATTTTGGAAAATGAGAATATTGTATTTTCAATGTGTTTTTGAAATGATAATGTTATTTTAAAAATATAGTATTTTTGAGACTTCTAATACTTCTTTTAATTTGAACTCCCCCTAAACCTGACACAGTCCTAGGAAGCTTGTTGACGATAAGTTGATCTTCCTCTGAATCTTAGGGTTTGATTCAAATAGAAAGAACTTCAACAAAAAAATGCTATGTTTTAAAAAAGAACTTTTGAAGACTATTTTGTTTTAATGATTTGAAAAACACATTCTTCATTTTCTCCCTCCTTTTGAAAATGGTAAAGAATTGCAATAGGGAGATTCTATGTTTAAAATGATTTTGAACAATACCAGAGGAGATACAAGTATAGGAGAAATTTTAAAAAATACTTAAGTAAAAAATATATATATAAATATCAAAAGCTTGGACTGTAGACATTTTTCTAAGTGAAAATGAAAAAGAATTCTGAGTAAACCCCAAGCTGACATTTTGCAAGACTTATTTTTCCAAAAAAATTGATTGTCCAAAGGAATTTCTTTGTATAGAAATGTTTGCAAAAATTAAGTAATTCTTAGGTAAATGAGCAAAAGAAACCTAAGGTGAGCAATTTTAAGTACAATGATTTGAAACATTAAATCTTAGTTTTAAAAGTTAAAATGATTTTTGAGGATTTTAAAATTAATTAGAAATTTAATTTTGAATTTTAAAAATTGTTAAGTTGAATTTTGAAAATAATTAAGTTGAATTTTGAGAATAATTAAGTTGAATTTAATTTGTTTTGTTAGGTTGATTGGGTTGGACTAGGCTTTTAAGTTCTAAGCATCTCACCCATTTCTAAGTAACAAGACGAGGTATCCTTATCTGTTTTGTGAGATGCGTTAAATTTTATCTTTGAATTTAAATTAAAAGCTATGATTTGATTGAAGCTTGTGTTAGATTCAAGTTTAACAAACGACAATTTGAAAGTAAGTTTCGATAATCGGCTTCCAGTTCTTGGCGAGGCACAGAGGTCTTCTTTGGCTGTAGCCTTATTGGATCAACAACCCTTTCCTAGACAAAGCCTTTTAAAGAAATTTTATTTTCAAATTACTTTCTGAAAAACTTTGGTCTAACTAGCTTAGGATTCGGAGAGGTAGCTTCGGCTAGTTCCACCGGACTAAAAAGACCAAATAGGGTACTCCTTACCCTACCTGACTCCTTAGACAGGCTTCCCTAACGTTTGAATGAAAGGGTTAAGACAGGCTTCCCTAATGTACTATCATCAAACCTTATCCTAATTCTAGGTTGTTCAAGTATCAATCAGGTCAGGTCCTTATCTAACCGTTTCTAGTCTTAAGAATAACAATTTTTAAAAAAAAATCTTTAAGTAAAATCACAATGAGGGAAAATTTCTAGATTTTCTAAGTTAGCAAGATTAATTAGTTTTTCTAATATTTCAATTTTAATTTTCAAAGTCTCATTTTTGTGTCTTAATTTTTTGAAGTTTGAATTAATTAATTTGCATGAATTAATTATGTTATTTAAGCATGCATCCATATTTAAGTTTGACCAAGAGTAATTAAATAAACTATCAGCATTCATTGTAAAGACTGGATTTTCATATAAATTAAAGTTACCCATCTTGGTTGGTTGTCCTGGATCTTTGGCTCTTCTATACGTGCATTCATCTTTGTAATGCCAAAACTCCTGGCACTTAAAGCATTGGATACGACTCTTGTCCTTTCGTGCTCCTGGAATTGGTTCCTTTGTCGTTGTCGGTGGTGTCGTTCGTATCTTACAAGTAGGACACTTACTTTTGTAGTGTCCTCTCTCCCTGCATGTGTAACAAATTATATGATTTTTAAAATTTAAATTTACAATTTTACCTTTTGATTCCTCGTTGGGAATCTCCCCCTTGATTCTTGTTGTCTCGGATCTAGACTCATCTTCTGATTCTGGTTTGGATTCAGCTTCGTGGTCGGGTTCAGATTCTATCCTGGCTACTTGTGCTTGTACTGAGAGTGCAAGATAGCTTACTTGATCTTCTTCTTCTTCGTCCGATTCCTCTGATGATTCGGACAACACACCTGTTAGGATCGATTCCATACGCTAGAGGGGGGGGGTGAATAGCGTTTCTCGAACCCCTTTCTTGTACCTGCGTTGTTAGTTGCACAGAGGAAACAATAATAAATAAAACAAACAACGCTAACAAAGAGGATTTACTTGGTATCCACCCCGGCCGGGTGACTAATCCAAGAATCCGTCGGTGGATCACTCCCCGGATAACCTCCGGCTAGCTCTTGTCGCTCCTTGTGGGTGGAGAAACCTCACCATAACACCTTGAGAACCTCTGAGCACAAAGACTACTATTTGGCCCTTAACCAAGACCAAACTCGTCAAGAGTCTCAGCCCAAACTGAGTTCTCTTTAAATAGAACTCGGGCTGAAAACCCTCGCTGGCAGTCGACTGCTCCCAAGGTAGTCGACTGCCCCACTCAGAATTCGACCGTTGCACCCCAACGTTCGAATTCTTAGCCAACTCACCAGCCACCTACCAGTCGACTGCCCCCAGGGCAGTCGACTGGTCCCCGGCCAGAACCCTTCTTGAGTACAATCACTCAGCACTCGTATCCTCACGACTCGACTGACTCCTCCTCCTCAGCCTCGACTATTGCTTTTACGCCCTCTTCATCTTCGGCCCTCATCCCTCAGATGCGCACGCAAACCTCCAGTTTGCCTCCATGCCACCCTTCACGTACGCCTCGAAGTCCGTGCCCATCAGCTCATCATCCCTGCTTTCCAAGGTCCCTTGAGTGCACACAAGCCTCCAGCTTGTCTCCATGCCACCCTTCACCATACTGAGGCCGTCCAGTCAAGTCCATATGCGTAACCTGTACATCATACACACTCAACATACACATATGAGATAACAAGGGTAAACCTAACTTAACCCCTTTGCCCAAACATCAAAACACTTGGTCACTCCGGACCACAGATTGCCTCAACAATACCTTCTGAGACCTCAATGTTGTAAGTCTCTTTATGTAGGTTAATCAGTTTTTCCCACATCTCTTTAGCACATTCGAATGGTCCAATCTGGTTGAATACTTCTTTTGTTAGGACGCATTGTAGGATTGCAGTCGCCTTTGCATCTATCTCGATCATGTTGAGTGTTGGTTCATCCAATTTGTCCCAGGCGAGTGCTATCCCATCTTCTGTGGGGAATCTAAACCCCATTTGAATTATCATCCATAAATCCATATTAGCTTTCAAATGAGACTCCAATAGACCCTTCCAGAATCTAAAATTTTCGCCAGAGAATAGGGGTGGACGAATGTTATTCCATTCTTGATTGGCCATTTAATATAAACGCTAGAACACAAAAGAAATAACAAAAATGTACCAAGACTTGGTCTTGGATTAGTAGTGCGGGAGAGAGAAAAAAACTAGCTCAAAAGGCGTTGCACGAATTTTAAGATAAAATAATAATAAAATAAAAAAATTTGACAAATTTTTTGAAAATGTTGACTATATCAATTCTGGTTAATGATGAAAAAGTAAGAATTCAATGTTTGGGTAAAAATTTGCTTGAATTAAGGTAGCACGAATTTCAAGAAAAAATATTAAAATAATAATAAAAAATTTATGACAAATTTTTAAAAGTTGATCGTTATATCAATTCTGACTTATGGTGAAAAAAATAAGAATTCAAAATTAAAAAAGGCGAAAAATCCACCATCAGATATTATTTATTTGAAATAAAAAGCGAAAAATCCGAAAAAATGCTCAACTGGTGGTTGCACCAGGTTTGAGCCACCCGCTCTGATACCACTTGTTGGATCGGAGAAAATCGATAGAGGGGGGGTGAATATCGATCTAGAATTTTTCGAAAAACTAGAGAAAGTACGCAGCGGAAAATAACAAAACAATCGAACACAAGTTGGTTTTACTTGGTTCGGAGTCGCGGTCAGCTCCTACTCTAAGGCCCACGGTCCTTGACCGTTTACGTTGGGCAATTCTATATTCGGAAAATTCTTTTTACAACTTCAAGTACAGATATAGAATTAGAATTAAAATTGCAACACTTTTAGTAAATTAAATTTACCGACGCCCGAGGTGGATCGAAGTTCGGAGCAGAGGGTCGTCGTCGGCGTTGGAATCTAGATGTCGGAGCTTGTCGGAGCGTAGCGCTTGAACGAAAGTGCTTGGAGCGTTGTGAGCGAAGATGTCTGAAGCCTTGGGGGTGAACCCCCTTTTATAGCACCCATGGGGGCGCCTGTGTCGATGGGGGCGCCTACACATGGCCTCTCCTGTGCGAACCCCTATCCGCAGGCTCGGTCAACGCTTATCCACTTCACTGGGGCGCCTGGGATGATGGGGGTGCCTGTATCGTTGGGGGCGCCTGAGCTGACTTGGTCTAGAGGCTTCGTGGCAGTTTGCTTCGATGTTTGGTCTTTGCCTTGCACTTGGGGCAACTGTATCCATCCGGGCGCCTAGCACCAGTGAGGCGCCTCACTCCTTTGAGGCGCCTCAGCTGCAGAAACACACTCCTTTGTTTTCTGCAACCAAGGTTAGTTCCAAAACACAAGAAGCAAAATATGTTAGCCTTTATTTACAGCCTTAGCTGTCTTGGTTCTGACTTTGGGTCTCCCAAATGGAACCCTAGCTCGAATTGACGCCTACTGTTCCCTCACACGGGGAACGTGTCCTCACCTACTCCTTTTAGGAGAGTTTACCTTTTGCCAACCGGCTCCTCCGGTTGGACTTTTGTCCAATCCTCCCGATCAGGTCTTCGTGCCCAGGCCGCGACCAGGACTTCTTGCCCAACTTCCGATCAGGTCTTCGTGCCCAGTCCGCGACCAGGACTTCTTGCCCAACTTCCGATCAGGTCTTCATGCCCAGTCCGCGACCAGGACTTCTTGCCCAGTCCTCGACCAGGACTTCTTGCCCAGCCCTTTTCCAGGACTTCTTGCCTAGATTAACTAGGACTTTCCTGCACACCTGAGTAACTTTATTAGATCACAAATAGTACTTAACTTTGAATCCTTTGCCAATATCTAAATAAGGTTCGATATGGTGCTTCCGGCACCAACAAATTTGGCCTTTATTAAAACCCTTAGAAATTAGGTAAGTGGGTAATCATTCATACCAAGCCCTAGGTGCTTGTTTTAAACCATAAAGAACTTTTTCTAAGTTTGAATACATGGTTAGGGTAGGCTAAATCATCAAAACCTAGGAGTTATCCTACATAGACTTCCTCTTTTATAAATCCATTCAGGAAGGCAAACTTAACATCTATTTGGTATAATTTTAATCCTCTATGGACTGCAAAGGCTAGCATCATTCTAATTGACTCAAGTCTAGCTATAGGAGAATAAGTTTCATCATAGTCTAACCCCTCAACTTGACTAAAACCTTTAGCCACTAAGCGGGCTTTGTTTCTCACAATTTCACCTTGGTCGTTCATCTTATTCCCAAACATCCACTTTGTGTCTATAATGGACTTACCTTCAGGTTTAGGTACCAGGTCTTGGACTTGGTTTCTATCAAATTGGGCTAGTTCTTCCTACATAGCAATGATCTAGTCTGAGTCAGGTAAGACTTCTTCTATGGTCTTAGGTTTAGTCTTTGAAATCAGTGCAACCTGACTTAGGTTTCTATAGGAGGACCTTGTTCTGACCCCTAAGGTTGGATCACCCATAATTTGGTCAGTTGGGTGATTTAGTCTGGGTTTCTTAGGTCTCCTAGAACTTGGTTCAACTTCAACTTCGGTTGGTAGTTTTTGGGTTGGTTCAGAGACCGGTTTAGTAAGTAATATTAAATTTGGTTCAGGGATTGGTTCAGTAGTTAAGTCTAAGACTGGTTCAAAAATTAATTCAATTGGTGAGTTTTACTTTAAATCCTAAACATCTCACCCATTTCTAAGTGACAAAACATGGATCTTTATTTGTTTTGTGAGATGCTTTCAATTTTATCCTGAAATTAGGTTAAGTTTAAGATATAGTTGAACCTTGAGTTAGATTCAGATTTAAGAATTAATAATTTAAAAATAAATTTCAATATTTGGCTTCCAGGTTTTGGCGAGGCAGAAGGGTCTTTTTTGGCCTTAGCCTTATTGGATCAACAACCCATTCCTAGACAAAGCTGCATAAAGAAATTGTTGGATCGGGTTGGCCCGGCTAGAGGGGGTGAATAACAGTTATAAAATATAAAATGGAAGCACTTGTCTTTTAAAAAGGAACTTGGTTGCAACTAAGAACGTTGCTTCCAAGGCAGTGGGCGCTCAACAAAAATCTCCTTATGGTGGAGAAGCCTTACAATAAAACCATGCTAGACTTTAGAGATTTTACAAGTGAATGAATTGAACTGAGTTTCCAGGGTCTATTTATAGCCTCGGGAAAGATTATCTGTTTGGTGACGTGGCAGGTATAGGGCGCCCGAGAGGTCTTGGGCGCCTAGCACATGGTCAGAAACTTTATCCAAAGCCAACGGTCACAAACGACTAAAAAAGCCTTCTTGGGCGCTTGATACATTACTGGCGCTTGAGTGGGCTTGGTTGCCTAACACGTGGCATGCCTAAGCATTATCCAAAGCCAACTTGTGCAAACTGTTGAAACTGTAGGACCGATGCACGTGAGAGGGGGGGGTGAATCACGTGACTTTTAAATTCTTCGTTATAGAATCAGAGTCGATAGAAAATTGTACGATGCTTTGAAAAATGTGCACAGCGGAAAAATTAAAACGAAAAGCGAAAGCGAAAAATAATAAAAAATTACACGAGGAGTTTTACTTCATTCGGAGCCTTCGGCGACTCCTACTCGAAGACCCAGGCTCCTTGAGCCTTTTCTGTGGGCAATCCACTAAAAACCTCTACCGGCAAACTCCCGGTAGAGTGATTCGAATACAAGATTAGGTGGAAATGTAACAACCCTACACTTCCCCTTTTAATAATTTAAGTGCAGACAGAACAAAAATTATGTTACCCAATACTTAGATTTATCTGAAGCAGCTTGGGTGTTGAGAGTGATCTTCCGGCAGTGGTCAGACAACGTCGAGTCAAAGCACAAACCGCAGCAGAGGAGCGTGGAAGCAAGAGAGTGCCAAAGCTTGAACCAGAAAATTTCTTTTCTATCTCCTAGAGGGCTTGCTTGCTTCCTTTTATAGTGCCTCGATGCATGATCTTCTCAACTCAAATTTTATCCATCAGCAAGAAGGAATAATTCAAACAAGATAATGTTTCTATCTTTGCTTCACTTAAATAATTTAAATAAAATTTAATCTGAAAAAGTTAACCAAGAGGTTTTATCCTCTTACCTCACCAAGGCTTTTTGTTTTTCGAAAAAATAATTCAAAATACAATTTAAAAAGAGATTTTATCCTTCTAGCTAGGCTTCACGTGAGAATTTTAAGCATTAATAGGAATAATTAGAAAATAACAATAAGATTTTATCCTTAGCAGGAATAATTTTATTCTCCAAAAAAAATAAGAAATACGAATAATTTAAATGAAATTTTATCCTCCACCGAGGCTTTAGATGAGGAATAAATTTATAAAATTAACCTATAAAATCTAATTAGTTCACATATCAAATAAATCCTGTAAAATAGAGTTAATGAATTTAGAGTTAATTAGACCCCGTCCAAACCTGGATAAGGATCTAACCAGGACTCAACCGAGGTCACCAAAATGGGCCTAAGTTGGACCGCGCCTATAGTCCTAAAATAGGACTCGTCCTCACTGGTTCGCTCCTCCAGTGACTTACCTTACTTACCTCGTGCAGCTCTACTCAACTTCTTAACCCACCAGGTCTTCCTGTCAGGGCTCAATCACCCTGGTCCTTTTGCCAAGTTTCAACCAACTTGGGCTTCAGCTAATTGTCAGGCCCCACGAACCCAACTGGACTTCCTACCAGGACTCAACCACCCTGGACTTCAGCCTGGTGTCAGATCCTAAGTCTTTCAACCCTGCACACTTAGTAAAGAGATCAAAACCAAAAGCAAGCCTAACATTAACCTATTTGTCATTCATCAAAACCCAAGTTTAACTATTAGTGCAAATTGCACCAACAATCTCCCCCTTTTTGATGCAATGACAACCTGGGTTAAAGTTAGAACATACCAGATAAAGTAATGAGTCCAAAAAGAATATGCAAATGACATGCTCTACGATCTGGAGTTTTTAATTTCTTTAAGATTTTAATTTCTAAAAACTTTAACTTCTAACTTAACCCTTAAACCCTCCCCCTTTGGCATTCATCAAAACAAAGAAATAATAAGTGTGCAAGCATCAGAAATAAATGAAGCATTCAAGTAATATGCCAGCCAAAAAAAACTTTAAGTATTTGGGGAAGAAAAAATGCTTAACAAGCATACTAAGTTTCTGAACTGATTCAGAGGGGGAAGTCAAGTTCTTAATTTAACACAAACAATCTGAGAGCATAAAGAAAATGACTAGGTGTAAATTTAGAAATGACTTTTCTAACACCATTTTAAAAAAAAACTTCCTTCAAAATATTAATCTTTTCCAAACCAATAAAGAATATCTCAAAGCGAATTAATGAAAAGGAGTAGATTTCTCCAAAATTTTCTTTTCAAAAGATCATTTAGAATATTTTCAGGATTAATTTGAGGAAAAACTTTCAAGATCATATTCGAAAGAGCACAAAAAGAGAAAGATTTTAACATATGCTCTCCTTGAACCAAGTAAGAATTTTAGCCCTTTTTAGGTGTCTAACCTTAATTACTAGCTAACTATCTAGATGATAGTAGTGTTCACTGGGTTAGTCAAGTCAAGTAATAATGTCTAGCTCAGATTTTAACTCACGACTACTTGACTTGATCACTGTAATATGGGTATTTTACGCCCAGACTTACTGCGATGCACAGATTTAAGCATTATGAAGTCCAGGCAAAGTCCTATGCATCTTACAACCGTTCTATGTTTTGCAAGCACAAACAAGTTATCCTTAATGTGTTTTGTGAGATGCGGCTACCTAAATCTATAGGTTCATGCAGTTTTAGGGGTCAAACTTAGGCTAAGTCCACCAATTTTTTTTTTAAATGCTACTTTGAAATACTAAATTTAAGCCAATTAAACCAAGAATCAAAGTAATTAAGCTAATGGCCAAACAAAATATGCGAGCTGATTGTTCAAAGAAGTAAGTAAGTGTGATCAGGTCAGTTCTAGTCTATAACACACATTCCTATTAACCTTCTTAAGTTACTAAATTCAGATTCAGGGAGTGGTTTA